>JABFAF010279798.1:0-12318 GCA_013677275.1 Gossypium schwendimanii | reverse complement strand
TCAAATCACTCAAAGTGTTTAAGGTTCAAGAATAAGCACTCAATAGTCAATCATAAAAAGTCATTACCAAAGGCTTGGATGAAAATCAAATCTCCACAACTATAAAATGATATGATACGCAAATCAAAATGTCTTTAAAAGGTTGTAATAGGGCTTAGGTTAAGGGTGTGGAGAAAGACCGAAAAGATGGTTAAAATCGAGATTGACTTAATAAATTACCAAACTAGAAAAATAACAAATGTTGAATTAAAAACCAGTGCCAAAATTACGAACTATTCAATAATAAGAAAATGAGCTTCTTCTAAAATATGAATTTAACTATTTAAGCTCATAACTAAATAATAAACAATATGTAATTAAATAAATATATATAGATATACTTTTCTTTTCTTTCTTTCTTTCTTTCTTTATTTTTTAAAATGAATTAATAATTCAACAAATTAAACAAAAGAACATAGTTAGGCAACTAACCAAATCAAATCTCGATAAAAAGGGATTCAATAAAATGGGAAAATTTTTCAATAAATAAAAAAGAATGAGTTATGGGTTAACATTAATGGGTGGTTTAAGAAACAGTGTGTTAGGTTCAATGGGGTTCACTAAAGGTTAATTATATAGGTAGGCTTTTTATAGGATAAGTGGGTTAAACCTAAGTGCCTTTGTCATCTCAGTATATCAAATTAAAAGGTGTGGTCTCGACATGTATAATCGATGCAAGTTCTAGGATAACAAATCATATTGACACACTCATAACCAATAATAAAAGTGAGTAGGAAAAATGTATGCTCTAAAGGCTCAAAATCTCACAAAAATTTATGGTTTTTGATGTCAATCTTGCAAATCTCAAATTTTAATATAATACTTAAGTTTAGAGAAACAACCTAAAAATTTTAATTTCTAAAACATAGCCTATCATTATTGGCTCTCTCATGTCTTTAAGTTTAAATCAACCCATACACAATTATCTACAAATTAATCCAAAACACATCAATAAAAATCTCAAATCGATAAAAATTCATTCTAATAGAAGTATGAGAAAATTACTTAAACCCAAGACATAATTTAGAGATTCTCTAATAATTATATAAATAACCACCCCACACTTAAGATGTACAAACAGAAATAATCATAGTATAAACAGAATATCATAAGAGAGGGAGAAAACTAAAACTGCCTTGAATTTTGGACGAAATCCCCAGAATAGTGAAAAACAGAATTGTAAACAAATCTAAATGTAACGCATGATTTCGAGCAAACTTAAAAGAAAATAAACACAAATAGTGAAAAATATTAAGGGATTATAACTCGATTAGAAACAACCATAAAAATAAAAATATAGTTCAAAAGATAAAAACAACATAAATAGAATAAAATAACAATAAACATAAAAATAAAAATAAAAATAAAATGAAACAAAATAGACTCAATGGTCCTCGTTATCAGAAGCGTCATAAGTCGTTGGCGCCAATGAAGAGATATGGAGATGCTGAAAGATTTGATGTAATGTCGTGTCGATACTGTCAAACTTCTAAAAGCACTGCTATTCGAAGCGAGTTAAACGCTCGGAGAGGTCTGTCAAAGTGGCAGCAGAAGAAACAGAGTAGTGACTCAAATGCGAAGGATGATGTAGATCCTCTTGATGTAGTGGGACATCATAAGTGAAGTCTTCTGGGTCATTCTGAGAGTCAGAATGAGGTAAACGGTATTGAGGAGGATCAACTCCATGAAGTCACTCTATCATCCTCATATGGATCATGGTTGAGATTTCTTGTGGGGATATCTGGCCGACTAGAGTAAGTGTAGAGGACTTCTCCAATGTGTCAAGGAGACCGAAGTGTCAAGCGAGTCGAGTTACATAAGGACTTAAACAGATAGGGCCCTTCCTATGGCAATCTGGCTGATTGCGGAAGGCTAAGGCGATGAAATAGGCCAAATCAAAGATATACCCGGTGGCCATACTCCATAGATAGTATGCATGGGTAGTACTGACGACGTTAGTGCTCTCTCTCTTACTGGTCAAAGTATGAGCTAACAGGGCATGAATGTACCGTAAAGCCGGAGGGAGAGAAGTAACCTTCGAGCGGCTTGCATCATAAGGAACAGTACTCGTCGTAAGATCTACCCAACAGCTAGAGGGCGAGTAATGGATGTGGCGATGTAAGCGGAGGTAGTTCTTGACACTCATAAACTCCTCAGTGTAGAGGCCCAAGGCAGTGCCAAGCTCAGGTACACTCATATCGCGCACTAGGCCACCTTGATTGAAAATGATGGCACCCTGCTCATCATGCGATATCATCGCATGCTGAAGATGAAATGTCTAGAAAAACTCTAAAATCAACTCTATGTAGGTGGGTTGGATGATAGCAAAGAACCAATCCCATAGGGCTGTGGTAAGAAAAACCCAAACAAGCTGCTCTAAAGCAGCCCAGTCAATACAACGGTCCACACCGAGTGGTTGCACTCGAGGGAGCTGGAATAAGTCTTTTTGAGGGCCCGAAAAAAAATTAGATATAAGGGTGACGGGCCTCGGTGGAAGCGATCGAAGAGGAGGTCATGCCAGGAGTCTTTTACTTTTTCAAAGCGGGGACGGCGACCTTAGACTTGTTACGCGTATTCGGTATAGTGTGCTTGAAATAATATAATGCACTATCAGAAAATAAAATACGCATCACCAGAACAGAAACAAAATCAGATAATCGGATACTAAAAGTAATGAATCAATAATAATAGAGACAATAATGAAATAAGAACAGATAATAATGAGAAAAAAATTGTAAATAGCCTAACTCAATAAAGAAATAAATTTGAATAAAAAGAGCAAGAGTAATAGAAATAGTCAGAAATGAATCCAAAATAATAAAATGGGGATGAATTATAGATATACTAATAAACTAACACAGTGACATGATGAATAATAAACAGATGACAAGAAAAGGAATTAAAATAATAATAATGTCAGGAAATAAATAGAATTAGAAAAATAATAAAACTAAGAGTAAAAAAAATAAAGAATAAACAATGAATAAAGAAAATAAAATAACTAATAATAATAATAAAGAAACAAACAAATAAAGAAGAAAGAAAATAGGACAAACAGTGGTTGACCGATAGGAGAGTGGTGGTGGCGATTAGGAGGCACGGTGGTGGGTAAGGTCGTGCGTGTGTGTGTGAGGGTTGTAGCTGGAGGGAAAGGAAAAAGGAATGGAGAAAAGAGAAGGGAAGAGAGAGGAGAGGGGAAGGGCGTTGCGGGTTGGTGGTATGGTGTGGGACTAGCGCGCGATGAGGGTGAGGGAGATCAATTCGGTGAGAGGAGGGAGGGGCGACAATGGTGGCAGGAGAATGGAGGGCAAGAATAGCGGTGGTTAGGGTTGAGGGGGTTGAAGAAGAAGATAAAAAATAAAAACGGATTTAAGGATTTAAAAAGGGACAGGGTAGTGTAAGGCCCGTGTTAGGCCACATGGCCGTGTCACACGCCCGTGTGGGTACATTTCAACCTGTATGCGCTTTATAAATAGAGGCCTAGTCTTCACACGGCCTCGGACACGCCCGTGTATCTAGGCTGTGTGTCTCACATGGTAGTGTCGCACTACCGTGTGCTAGCTCATTCGTTTCTCCCACGCCCGTGTGGTCTCCCACACACCCATGTGGTTTGACCGTGTCTCACACATAGCCGTGTGCCTCACCTGTGTAACTCTCTGACTTGTTTTAAAAATGAAAAAATTAGCTCCAAGTTTCACACGACCTAAGACACGCCTATGTGTCCAGGCCGTGTGGACTATTTTAAACCGTGTCTTTATCGATTTTTGAAAAATTAAGTTCTAGGATCTACACGGCCAAAAACACATCCATGTGTCCAGGCAGTGTGGGTTACACGGCCGTGTCGCTAGGTCGTGTAACTCACTGTCGATTTCTTTAAAATTTTGAATCTAAGTCTTAAGATTCCACATGGCCAAGGGCACGTTCGTGTGTCCAAGCTGTGTGTGTCATACGGCCATGTCGTCAGGCCGTGTAACTCACTGTTGATCCCCTTATAGTGCATACGGCCTAGGACACGCTCGTGTGTCCAAGCCATATGGGACAAAAAACCTACATTTTTATTTATTTATTTATTTTTAAAAATACCATAAAATGAAAATAAGAAAATTAACAGTGTTAACACTCAGGTTGCCTCCCGAGAAGCACTTATTTAAAGTCTAAACTCGACTTACCTTGTATTCACACGGTTACGGTGGTTCGAGGAGTCAAAACTCCTCGCTCCTGTTATCAATTCTATCATCAAAGTAAGGTTTAAATCGAGTACTATTTACCTTAAATGTGCCGAATTCAAAATGAGTTACCTCAATTGAACCGTGTGAGAAGACATTCTGTACCATAAACAGATTTGATCCGTTTGCATCAAGTTCCGAAGTGGCAATTCGAGGATCTGTCTTATCTAGCAGTATTTTGTCTCCAACCTTAAATTGGTTCGTTCCGTCCACATGTTCATCACTGCATCGCTTTGGTTTTACATCGGGTATTCTTGGTTTCTCCTTGGCATGTGTCTGTTACTTGTCTAGTTCATCAATTTGTAAAATTTATTCTTCATGAGTCGTTATGTTTTTGTCGCATGGACTGGAACGTGGCTCTATTGTGTTTTTTCGAGGTATTTCTTGCAAAGAAGGTTGAGCCACATGGTTACTCATATTAATAGAACTTGTAAAATCATCTTTATCACTAAATGTCTTAACTGAATCACGAGCTTGGAGAGTAATCGTTTCGTCACCTATATGAAGTATTAACTCACTTGTACCAACATCAATAACAGTTCTAGCAGTTGCTAAAAAGGGTCGACCTAGAATCAAAGGTACGTCACTATCCTCATCCTTGTCTAAAACAACAAAATCAATTAGGAATATAAATTTATCAATTTTGACAAGCACATCTTCAATAATACCTCTAGGAAATCTAATGGTTTTATCAGTTAATTGAATACTCATCCTAGATTGTTTGGAATTCTCAAGGCCTAATTGTTTAAACAGTTTGTAGGGCATGACATTAATATTAGCCCCTAAATCAGCCAAAGCATTCTTAACATTTAAACTACCAATTAAACAAGGAATAGTAAAATTCCCTAGATCTTTTAATTTGTTGGGTAGTTTACTTTTCAAAATGGCTGAACACACTGCATTTAATTCCACATGCGACGAATCATTTAACTTCCGTTAGTTTGCCAAAAGCTCCTTTAAAAATTTAACGGAATTAGGCATATGCGAAATAGCTTCAATTAACGGTAAGTTAATATGTAACTTTTTCAGAAGTTTAAGAAATTTACCAAATTGTTCATTCGTATGGTCTTACTTTGTTGCCTTAGGATATGGCACACGAGGTTTATATTCCTTACTAACCAGTTTTTGTTCATTTTGGCTTACCTCAACCTTACTGTTACTTACCACACTTTCTTGCCTCGGTTCTGGTTCAGATTCAGATTCAACTAACCTTTCTTCATAACGAATAGTAATTATATGAAGTTGTTCTCTTGGGTTAGTTTCGGTATTGCTAGGCAAGCTACCTTGTGGTCTTTTCCAAATTAGCTTAGCAACCTGACCTATTTGGTTCTTGAGCCATTGAATCGATGCTTACTGGTTTTTAAGCCCTGCCTTAGTGTTTTGAAAATAGGTTTCTGACATAGAGATAAAATTCGTAACATTTCCTCAAGGTTCGACTTCTTCTCTTGCTAGTAAGGTGGTTGTTGGAATCTTGAAGAAGGTTGTGCTATCTAATTTCTTTGACCACCGCAAGAGAAATTGGGATGGTTTCTCCATCTTGCATTATAGTTATTATTATAAGGGTTATTTTGAGGTCTAGAATTATTACCCATATAGTTTATTTTCTCATTCTCCATGCTAGGACCATGGGTAGATATTCTAAATTATTCATTCCTCCTTCATTCGTATCGCATTGCATCACCGAATGTACTTGTGTAGAAACACATAAACCATTAATTTTCTTATTTAAAAGTTCTACCTAATTTGATAACATGGTGACCGCATCTAAGTTGAAAACACCGGCTGCTTTCATCAGCTTTGTCCTCATGACTTACCACTAATAATTATTCAGTGTCATCTCCTCTATAAATTCGTAAGCCACTTCAGATGATTTATTGTTCAATGTACCACCGGCTGCTGCATCGGTCAACTGTCTAGTTGAGGGATTCAAACCGTTGTAGAAAGTTTAAACCTGTAACCATAAATGTAACCCATAGTGAGGGCATAGTGTCAATAAGTCTTTATACCTCTCCCATGCATCATATAGGGTCTCTAAATCGATTTAAATGAAGAAAGATATATCATTCCTCAAATTGGTTGTCTTAGTTGGTGAGAAGTACTTCAATAGGAATTTCTCAGTCATTTGCTCCCATATAGTGATAGAACCTCGTGGTAAGGAATTCAACCACTATTTAGCTTTGTTCCTCAACGAGAAGGGAAATAACCGCAGGCAAATGGCATCGTTAGAAACTCTATTTATCTTGAAAGTATTATAGATTTCTAGAAAATCAGCCGAATGAGTATTTGGATCTTCGTCTTGTAAACCATCGAACTGAACAAATTATTGTACCATCTGAATAGTGTTCGACTTCAGTTTAAAATTATTTGCAGCAATAATAGGTCTCACAATACTCGATTTAGCCCCAGTTAGAGTGGGCTTGGCATAATTTGTACATAGTACGAGGGGCAGGGTCTGGGTTCGCAGCAACTACAGGAGGTAGCTGATTATTCTTATTATCACCCATCTTCGTAGTAATAACAAAAATGTCCTCTTGCTCGTCTATTATGCTCTGTCGACTCTGCCTTACTTCTCTACGAATTCTGCGAGCTGTACTTTTAATTTCACTATCAAATACTAAAGGTTCCGACAAGTTTCTTCTAGTAATAAACTAAAGGAACCTACTAAAAGCAAATAAAAGAAAAAAAATATAAAATAAAAATTAAACTAAAAAAAATAAAATGCAATAAAAATAAATGGCTAAATTAATAAAAATCAAGTGTTTCTAATATTTTAGTGCCCGGCAACGGCGCCAAAAACTTGATAGTCACTAAACTAACTATAAATACGACTAAGGCAAGTGCACCGATCGAACAATAGTATGGTTATGGTGAGTAGGGAATATTCTATCCACGAGGACTAAAAGTACTAGTAATTACCGTTTTTCTATTATTTAGCCTATAAAAAATTAAAGTGATTATTTTTATTCTAAAAATAATCGAAGGTACCAATGAGAGAGACAATACCCAGAAAAGAATTCACCTAGACTCTACTTATTATTATGAATCTAAATTAAACGATTTATTCACTTGTGCCTTGATCTGTAGAAATCCCTAAATTATGTTAATATTTTTTTCGAGAGTAAGAAAAATTGACTCTAGGTTGATTAATTGACATATCTTTCTAATTAAAACCCTTATTGTCGCATTAACTCAATCTATGGATTCCCCTATTAGATTTGACTCTAATTTGGTAGCTTTAAGTTGTCCTATTTTTAGGATTTCATGCAACTCCACTAAATTATGCTAGATCTACTATTAAACAGAAACTTTTGCTCCACTGAATAAGCATATTAAACATGAATTAATATCTTGAAATCAAATAATAAGATTCATCATAGGTTTCATCTTCCTTAGGTATCTAGGGAATTTAGTTCATCATCTTAAATAGAAACATCTCAAAGTTAAGATAACTACAAGACATAAAGAAACTTAATAGAACTTCTAAAAAAGTTAAATGGAGATTTTCAATGTTGAAAGAGATCCACTTCCGAGATGATTTCGATGTCGTTCTTTGAGTCTTTTCTTCAGTCTTCTCTGTATATCCCCTTAAGTCCTCTTATAATTGATATTTATAGACTTTAGAATGCTCAGAAAGCCTAAAAATTGGGTTTTTTTTGCGTAATTGGGAAGCAAAGTGCGTTATCGACATGGATTGGCACAGGGGCGTGTGGCCAGCCTGTGTGGAAGTGCTCAGGCCGTGTGGAACCTGGAAACAGTTTTATTTTATTCGGTTTTGGGGCGTTTTTTGCTCCTTTCACTCCCAAGTGCTTTATTAAGTATAGAAAAATGAATTTAAAGGATTAGGAGCATCAAATTCACTAATTTATGCAATTAATTATCCAAAAACGCATTAGGAATAGATTAAAATATGTTACTTTTATAGCTTATCAATGATATTGTATATCAACTTCAGTATCTAGTGAAGATCTAGGTCTCAATAATTGTAATGCCTCAATCCGATGAACCAGATCTGAATCTAGGCTGTTACTCAAGTTTATATGTAACTCACTCAATTATACAATTTTACTTTCGATTACAACTGTTTAATTATAAATTCCTCTAAAGAATACATAAGTGAATAATACGAGAATTCAATTGGTATACACAGAGAGTTTATTTACAACTACGATTGAATGGGTGATAGTAACTTATATGTAAAAGAGTTTTAATGGTAATCATATGTTCTTTAAGCAGATATTATTGTTGGTTCATGAAGCATGTCTGAGTCTGAAACTTCAAACTATAGTGGATGAATATCAGGTGAGTCTCTACCTGACTCTTATGTGTGGAATGTTCAAGTAGAAATATATATATATAAAACATATGATGAAATCTATGATAATTGATAAGTATGTGTATAATAAAGATAAGATATGTGTTGTGATGATATGTATAATGTTCTGATGAAAAGAATGTTAATTGGTAAGCATGCAAGTAAAGTTTGATATACGAAAAGGATGAACCAGTCAAGAATGCAAACAAATATGGGTAAGTGAATGTTGAGTAATGTCCCTTCGCAATGCCTCCGGTAGGGCAGTTAGATTGCTAACTAGATTGGCAGATCACAATATGAAATTAAGTGTAAGACCATGAGGTTGAGACTCATGGCATCGTATGATATGAAAATGCTCATGGTGTAGCCTCTAGTATGATGAAGACTGGACTAGTAGATCACAATATATGAATGAGTGTAAATCTATATGGCTGAGACCCATGGCAAGATATGTCCGTATGAATGTTTCATGGTGTAGCCTTCGATAATGTAAATCGAATTGGCAGATCATGATACATGAAATTTATGTATAAGTCCATGAAAGAGAAATCCATGACACCTTTTGTGAAAGTTTGTCAGGATAGTAAACACGTGATTATGTATGATGCATTGATTGCGTATTCTGTTTGGCTCTTTGTGATGTACTCCGCTAAGTCTGTATGGTAGAATATACATATCTGCTCTTATGGTAAGTTCTTTATATTATTGAGTATTTTATGACAGAGGTTATGATACGTCCTAGATTAATTTGGTTAATTTAGATCTGTATAATAATCGAATAAGATTTAAGGGAAGTTCTTGAAAAGGAATGTGTCTATATATGTTCAAAAAGGGGTATTCGCCATGGTAATCTATTGGTTTTGAATAGAGGCGTATATATATAGTCATGAAACACATAATAAAATGTTCATTTGAGGTTGTCTGCGTTATATAGTACATAAATTTAAGTATTCGGTATCCACTATATCTGAATAGTTTTGGGTTTTAGTTTGAAATCTTATGGAATCTGAGCTATTTGGTATCTTGAGTAGGTTTGTGATAATAATAAAGATGTGGATAATAATTCTGAATGATATGAATAATTCATTATCAGTATAAATATGTATTGAGTTTCAACTAGAAAGTGATTTGATTTGGTAAACTGATGGTATCCAACTCATCGTGGGAATTCATTCTCCAATGAACAATATATGTTATCTATTTTGAAATAAGTGTATGTATGGAAAAATAGTCTATATGAGTGGGCTCTGAAGGCATATTATTTAGAAATGTACTTTTGTAGTTTCAAAAGAAAGAGAAAAATTATGGAATGTTCTAGAAGAATTATAAGTTAATCAGGCAGATAAGAGAAAACTGGTATATTAAGAGTACAGTAGTTGGCGCGTATAAGTGTAAGTTTGAAATTGTGAAAGTATATGCCGAAACAGAAGTAAGATGTTATGAATGGTAGCTAGTGCACAAATGTTCTTCTAATATTATAGAAGTATCTGCCAGGGTAACTTTGTGTTAACTCTCACTAAGTTCTTTTGAACTTAGTGTTATGTTTATGTTTATGTTTCAGAGAGTATGGTACGAGTTTGCGCCAAGAGGGATGACGCAAGAACTATGCCAAGGAGGCGACAAATTGGGTTATTATACATACAATAAAAAAGTGGCGTATTGTAGGACTTTACCTTAAGAGTCAGTTTTTAGTAAATGTTTGTATTGTAATAAATTGTAATTAGTCTGATGTAATATTTTATTTCTAAAATACTTCCTGTTGCTTCTTTGATATTAAGTTTTTAAATGAAATAATAATGAAAAATGTTTTAAGTATAGAATGTCTGTTAATTGTTTTGAAATTTTGTTATATATTGTTTGTGTAACACCCGAGATCCAAACTTGATGAATTGGGTCGGATTGAGAGCATTACAAAGACTATCTCTTATGAAGAATACACGAAAGCTCAACTAGACCAACAAGTAGGAGAGCTTTCTCAAACTCATAAACCCTCTATTGAAGAATTAATGCCACCACCTCAAGCCATGTCTCAATCACCCAATCTAATTTTTGGTAGTAATGGGGTAGAAAATTTTGATGAATCGACCATTAATTGATGTTCCTAAAGCAGGAGAACAATAGTACAAGAATCCTAATATTGATGTTGAGGCCTCATGTGGTGTTGAGAAGAGAATAGCTAAAGTTGATGATCTTCTTGCTCATCCACCCATCCCAAAGTAAGAACTAATATTGACTTGAAATTTATGCATATAAATAGATTGTAATTTATTAAATTTTATAAAAGAAATGTTTAACAATAATAATATCATTTTTGTTTTTATCTTTCTCTTTAGGCTTTTTTTAATAATATAAAAATTAATTAATTACAAAAATAGATTGGAGGATAAATTATTTACAAAAATGAGTTGTTCGTTACAGTGCTCGTTGGTGTTGCCTGACACATTGGCGACACCATTTCCATTTTCCAGCCAATCATTAGCTAATCATTAGTGTTTAAAAAAAAAATTGGTGCCGCCACTATGTTAGGCGGCACCGCTATGTATTTTTTTAAAATACTCGTGAAAATACAAGTGTACCAATGGAAAAAGAAAACAAAATTTTTTAATGATGCTGCCAGACTGTTAGGCAGCAACAATGACTTTTTTTAAAAAAAATTTCTGTGTCAGAAAAAAAACGTTGAAAGAGAAAAAAAGTTGAAAAAAATAATGGGGGAGCCCGTGATTGATCAATCACATCGGCGGAAGGGAGTTAGCTTGGTGCCGCTTGGTTGTCAGGTAAAATAATTAATGTGCTGGTAAAAAAATTGTTATTTTTATTCACGGGTATATTTGTAAAGTTTCGCGTCATTTTTATTTAATTGTCATATTTAACTAATGTGATAATTTAATATGGATATAGTGAGTACCTCCTCGAAATGAACGTATACAAAAAAATAATTATTCATCTTAGTTACTAAATCTGTAAAATAAAAATAAAATTAGATTTTATTTTAAAAATATTAGATTCTGCTGAAAAAATATAATTACATACAAATAATTACAAGCTAACTTTATAAACTCGAACTTGATTTTTGAAGTCTAAAACACAAATCTTTATTATTTTCTTTTCTATTTTCTCCCTTCTTAGTAAATACAAAATTTTTTCTTCTCTTCAACAGAAAGCAAAAACTTCAACTCAAACAAAAGACTTAAATTGAAACACAAAACATCAATAGAAGCAAATTTTGGTTGAGGTCAGGTATATATACTAGGTGGTGCTGTTGGACAACTTCACAGGACCATCAGTGTCACCTGACAAGTCGGCGACGCCACTAATAAATTATCTTTTTTTTATTTCACTTTTTTTCTTGACAACCTTTTTATTAAAATATATTGTTGCTGTCTGATAGATTGACGACACCAATTAGAAAAATATTTTTTCTTCCACTGTGTATACCGGGTATTTTAAAAAATACGCACAGGTGCTATTAACACAAAAGCAGTACCAAAAGAAATTCTTTTTCTAAACACTAATAATTAGCTAAAAAAGAAGAGTAGTGTTATCGATGTGTCAGACAATATATATATATATATAAATAACAAACTACCCATTTTAATAAATAATTAATTCCCGTAATTAATTAAAATTTTATATTATTTATATAAAAAAGAAACCCTTCTCTTCAAGATTCCCAAAGCAACATATATTTTTGTGCATCACAAATTCATTCTGTTTCCATTATCCATTTCCTTCATGTCCCCT
>JABFAF010279794.1:0-19871 GCA_013677275.1 Gossypium schwendimanii | reverse complement strand
TAAGAGGTGTTACAATGTGACATCACCAGATTCGGCCCTAATGTTTAGGCCGGGTTTGGGGTGTTACACGTGTAATTAAATTGTACATTTATATATTTTAAATTGAATTATACGTTTGTGAATTGTGTAATTGCAATGAATGAATACCGATCGCACATTCGATGACGTATGATGACTATCGAGCCTCGTTTGAACTTTAGGAATTTGTAGGATATAAATGACATGTCATTAGGGTTACTGATTTCAGCTCGTATGAGTTTACCAATACTCAGCTCGCATGAGCTTATCATTATTCAGCTCGGAGGAGTTTACCATTATTCAGCTCGGAGGAGCTTACTGTTTACATCATTTTCTTTCTATATCTTACAAAAAAAATTTAAGGATAATTTTCATCAATGGAATTCAGTAAATTAACTATCATGCAATCAACTTAATAATGCTATAACAAACAATTCTTTATTACTTACCAGAATGCATCAAATGCTATGGCAATTAAGTATGTCTATAAGGATAACATATAACAACGAATGATGCAATGTTAAACTAAAATCTAAAATGCATACTACACCCCTAAACCTAACGGATTCATTGTCCTTAATGCATGAGACTTAAAATTAACAAAATGCAGTGTGATTTATTTATTTAACTAAGGGTAAAAAAAACTCACTAACAACTTGTGGTGATGGTACTTCACTGCCTGTGAATTGATTTTCTTGCTATACTCTTGTACCTTGCTTTCTTTTAAGTGACTAAATGGATGGTTCCTTCTCTTTCTTGCCAGACTCGGTGATCTCATCAATAATTTGATGGATTTCACGATTTTGTTCGGACGTGGCTTCTGTTGGCGAAGGTGGGACAACTTCAGTGCTATACTTCTATGGTGCAGGTGTAGGGGTGGCTTCATTTTGTTCTTCTTCCTCACCCTCAATATTCACAGACTTTGTTTTCTCTGGTTTCTTATCGGCTGCTTTCCCTTTTTTAGGATTTTCTCTCACAGTTGCAGGCTCTGCCTTGTCAGATGGCACTTCAACATGTTCCTCCTTAGCAAGTCTAGCCTTGGGAAGTGGTAGCAAATCCTTGGGGAAATCAATAAATTTAGGCATTGGCTTAGTGAAGTTCTTCTGCAGGGATATTTTCAGAGCAATATCTCAATCCTTCATGTAGGACTAATAGAGTGCCTACTGTTCTTAAGCCTTTTTCATTTCTTCAGCAATTTGATATTGCTGAATCTTGAATAGTGACATTCTTTGCTCTAGTTCCTCTAAGGACTGTCGTAACCCATGTGAGGCTCATCTTTAAATAAAAAGCCTTGCTCAAAGCAGAATGGTCTCATGGAAATGTTATTTTCATATTTTGATGCGATAGCATTGTTGAAAAAAGTTTTCGGTTGGCTGGCACCTGCCTGAGAAGATTTGGCACCCTTAGAAGTTGTTTTGTCTCTTTCCATTGATTAGTCTTGAAGAATCCTTGTGAGTTTTCTATAGCCTAAATAGGAAAATGGTTTGAAAAACTACTCCAGAGAAGTTCCTGGGAGGAAGTTTAGAGTTCAAGAAAGGATGCAAGAGAGGTTAAGAAAAATGAAAAGGGCAACGCTGTGTTACTGTGGGTAAATGAAAGAGTGTTGGCAGTTGGAGAGATGTAAATAGGGGTAATGGGTTGGGTGGTTTGGAGAGACATAACTTTAGCTTGATTGATAATGAATTCAAAACATCTTAGTATATATATAGGTTTTCATACTTAAAGTAGTAATTTATGCTTTTTAATAGTTTTTATTACACTATATATATGTAAATAAGGATACATGGTCTTCTAAGTCAAGACTGGAGCTAAAGATGCTTATTCGGGCCGAAACTGATGCCTATGTCATGACACCAAGATACTGATGTCTCAACGTCAAAGACAAAAGCCAAAAACAAGTCTTGGAGTGAAACTGCGTTCGATGTTGCAACACCAACCTTCGATGTCTCGACATTGAACTCTGATGTTGCAACATTGCAGGCCTGTGTTGCAACCAAGCCCTTACGCAGCCCAAAAATTCATGTAGATTTTAATTTTGTTTTGGAGGGAAATTAGGTGTATTTATCCTAATCGAACTCTAAGGAATTCAAGGATAATTTAGGCACTTTAATATGCCAAGTTGAACCTATATAAAGGCCATTGTAATCAGGTTAAACACACAATTTTAGGTTTTTGATTCTTAGGTTTTTCTTTTATTCTTAGTTTTTACTTAGGTTATTTTATGTTCTTATAATCAAAAGGTCCTATTCCAAAGTGAGACTTCTGTGAGTGGAGATTGTTTCGAAACCACGCTTTCATCGATAAATCGATGAGCATCTCTTTTCCTTATTCTCTTCTTTATATTTCTTTCATTACCATTGTTAGATGAATGTTTGTGTAAAGATTATAATCGATTTGTGCTTTCTACATATTTTGCATGTTTCAATTGATTTAACTTAATTAATTACTTGAATGATAGAGTTTCTTAGCGGATCAGCTGTTTGGAAAAGGAAGAATGTGAAACATACCCTAGGCCTAACAACCCTGGAAATTCATTTAGGTGGGAAATAACCTAAAATTGGTATGGCCTATCCGTGAACACCTTAACCTCAAATTGGTCTGGACTGTGAGGTCAGAAGATAAGTAGTTATTGTTGACTCATTATTCTAGTGGAAGATCAGAATATCCTGCTAGGGTATCGACTAGTTGATTAGTTAGAACTCCAATAATTATTAGGTACCATAATTGGATCTAGGCTAAAAGGAACTCACGTAGTCAAAACAAGGAATAGGAAAAACTGATATAGGAGCCTAGGAGTAGATTTAGGTTTAGTTAAATTTATTTAGTTTCTTATTATTATTATCATCTTGCTTATTGATTAACACTACTAATTCATGACTTGAGTAGATTAGTAATTATTACTCCTAATTGGCTTGATAACAGTTTTCCCCAAATTACAATCCCATGGGTACAATCCTCGGAACACTTACCAAGTGTTTCAATGTAAAAAAACCATATCACAACCTGACCCGTATACTTGAGGACACCGCCTCAAATCTGTATATTCAGTTACAGTATTCACACTCTGGATGTTGGTACATCCGGAGGTAGTCAAAAGTTGTATTAACTTCAATGTTCACACTATCAAGCATCAATCTCGATAGACTTTAACTCATTTTTATTTTGGTTTTGTGTAACAACCCATTTCTTTGAAGTGTCAGAATAGTGGTTTCGAGGCCACAAATCCAACGTGTGTGTAACATCCCAAATTTAGCTCCATAAAATTTGGAAATATATCAAAAATAGGGAATTGACCCAATGGTTAGTCATTAAATGTGAAAGCTTGAAGGTTAGTTGGAGGTCCCAAGTTCAAGTCTCAACTTTTACAAAATAAATTAATTTTTTGCGAACTTCTTTTTTTTATGTGTTTGCATCCAAGCTTAGTAAACCTAGGTATAAATACATTATTATCAAAATAATCAGCCTTCTAACGCATTTTCTTCTACCTTAGCCGTCCCTAACCCCCTCTCCCTCTCTTCATCTCTATTTTTTTCTTTTCCCTATTTCCTCCATTGTTGTCGTTGCCTACACCTCCCCTTTTACCATCTACTTCTTGTTTTTGCATCAATATTGTGCACCATCTCCTTTGATCTATTGCTGAAATTTTCCTTCAATTAAATTACCCCAAAATCTAAAATTTTGAACTCTAATATCGATCCCAAACATCACCTAGAAAGTGCCATTGTGGTTTCTTTTGACTAGCTTGTGTAAGGTCTCTTCTCTCTTCAATTTCTTAATTAAACTTGTCCATTAAAAACCTAAATATATAGATCTAGAATTTAGGGGATTTTAAATTTTTTTAAATTTATTTTTCCAGATTTTAATGAGGTTTAAAGTCATTATTAAATTAAACCCCAACTTTGGCCACCATGGGCGGTGGTGCGTGCGCATATGTGTAGAATAGGGGCTGTTTTGTTTCTTGAATCTTTCCCAATTAATTCTAGCCTTAATTTGAGTTCTTGAAACCTCATAATCATATATTAAACCCATGTCAATTAGGGAAAAAATTTCTATATCGTTTGGGCATTTGAAACTCACAAATCGGGAAGCGTAAGTGCGGTTAAGTGTAAAATTAATTGTTGTTTCGACATAGTTGTAGGGTAAATGTTATAGATTGATTAAATGAAATAATTGAATAATTATTAGCTACTAATTTTCCAGTATATTATGGAATTAGGTGCTGACCCAAATGCCTCGAATCAACCGTAAAGCCGAAGAACTATCGTACGTACGGTTTGCATTGATAAAAGGTAAAGAATCGAACTAGTTGAATTTGTACAATAGTTACTAATTTAACAATTGGCTTGAACCCATAAGTGGGTAATTTGGAGTTGGTTAATTGGTAAATTGATTTAATATATACTGAAATTTGGTTTAGGATCGTGTAAAGGTTTATTAAGAAAAATTGGAAGATTCACTAGGGTGGTGCGAGAAAGCGAAAAATAAGGTGTGGGTCCTAAATTGGTAAAAATTGTTTGATAATGATAAATGTTATGTTATATTTGATAATTAGCTTGCTGATTGGTTTGGCATAGTAGCTAAAATATTAGTTTTGCGAGTGGCTGAACCAGGTACGTTTCAGCCTTAAAAGATTGATGTGTTGGAAAAATCGATAGTTTTACTGTATGAATCTGTAATTGAGATTGTTATGCGTAGTTATATTATGTTGTATGAGAATGTTTGATGGAATGGTATGAAATGTTGAGATATTAGTTTTATGCATGATTTAAATGCATGAAAATATTTACTATGATATATATACGTGAGGTTGCTATTGGTGCGCAATGAAATTAGTAAAGTATGTGAATTGAACAATATTGATAGATGCCATCTTAATGGTAATTTGAAAATTGGAACACTATTTCCTTTCTCTGAAAGTATGTGATTATTGAGGACATGTTGAGCATGTTGAATAAATGTTAAAGGTATTGAAATGTGATTGTGTATGAATTTTTATGATATATTGGAGGCGCATTGGGATGGGATTTTGTGGTTGACGGAGGAGTTCCATAGAGTATCGACGGCATAATAGGTCCAATGCATTTGGAGTATCGAGGGGATTGGCGATTATATCACATAATTTATTTGGTAATTTTACTGCGTTATTGATTATTGATGGTTTTACGACATCGGGCATTGCTCACATACGTTGGAGTTTGGTAGACGGGTTCTGGGGAACTCGTGGTGTGTAGCGGATGGTATAGGTAAGATCTCGCATGTGCATTTTTCATGATCATGTGCATTTGAAAATTATTGTTTTTAATGTTTGATTGTGCTATTGTTACCTCTATGAAATTGCCTGTATGAATGCTTAATACTCGTTTAGACTCACACTGAACTTGTTAAGCTCACCCCATTATCTCAACTTCTCAGGTAATGATCGAACTTAGGATCGAAATTGGCATGCAGACGTACGACTGACTTTGGACTTTACTTCATCATATTATTTTAACTTAATTATATTTTTAGGTTATTTTATTATTAWTATTTGGTTTTGGATTGTAAAGTTTGTTAAAACTATGGTTTGAGACTGTTTGAGATTTTGGGGTTTTTCATGCATGCATGACACACATATTTGGTATAGATACATGGTTTTTATAAATATGTTGAAATGGACGATGCCTGATATATGACTAAATTAATAATTTGACTAGTAATGGTACATTTTTGCTGCTAAGAAGATAACAAAATGATTTTTCAAAAGCAACGCTATCACTACGGTTTTGTAAAAACTCACCTAATTCACTAATTTGACCTAAGCTTGGTTGGACTAAGTAAATAGATGTTTTCCAAAGCTAACAATAGAAACTAATGTTATATAAAAAGAAGTACTTAAAGGTTTTTAACTATTATTAAGGTAAGTTCGACACTAAGGTGTTCAATGTGGCCTTCCCGATTCGACTATAACATCTAGATTGGGTTTGAGAGGTTACATTTAGTGGTATCAGAGCCAGGTTCAAAACATCCGACTGAGATTTTAAATCTACTTAAGTTTGTCCGCATACATGCATAGATGAAAAGGGAAAATTTTGGGGAAAAAGAAACCATAATGGATTCAGAATATGTTTTATACAGGAAACGATGAAGTCCGAAGGTCCAATGGCAAGTCTATAAAAATAGTACTGAAAATCTATTAAGACTATAGAGACTATTGCATAAAAATTTTATAAAAGAATTATAAAATGTGACTGCGGAAAAGACTAAACAAGGTACTAAAAGCTCTTACTTGTGAAATTGTAGATCCATAAAACGCCAAAAAGAATGCACGTGGAATGATAACTTGTGGTAGGAGGGGCCTTATGGAGCGACCTCTAAAGGCTCCGATTGAGCCAGTTGCATCGTTAGGGCTAGAATTCGGTAATGAACAGAATGATGTTAACAGTGAACCCACTATTGAGGGTGGGAATATGGAAACTGGGAATATGAATGATGACAGTTTTGGGAATTATCCAGTAACTCAATATTTATTGAGGGCTTTGAATAGGGTTGTTGGGGCTCTAATAGAAGGTGTTAGTTGTGGGATGATTGCTGAAAGGGTCCACTCTAGTAGGGCAAAATTGTTTAGGGGTATTGCTAGAACTACTCCTACTGTGGTTGAGTACTGGTTGGAAACCACTGAACGAATTTTTGAGGATTTGAAATGCACTCCTGAGCAGAAACTTAAAGGTGCCGTGTCTCTGTTAAAGGATAAGGCATATCGATTGTGACAATCAGTGGTTAGAGAAACACTGCCGGAGCGTATTGATTGGGCTTATTTTTATGGGGCCTTTTAGGTTAAGTATGTGGGCCCTCATTATGTGGAGGTCCGATGATTGAAATTTATTGAACTTAAATAGGGAGACAAGACAATTACTGAGTATGAGGTAGAATTTCTAAGGTTGAGTTGCTATGCACCTAGTATGGTGGCGTCTGAGCAGGAAAAGAGTTTCTGTTTTCATAAAGGTCTAAGGTATGACCTCAAGGTTTAGGTAGCTCCACACCAAGAGTGTGTGTTTGAGGCTTTGGTTGAGAATACCAAATTATTGAGGAGATTAAACACGTGAAGCGCGAGAGAAAAGGGAAACCAAAAGATCAACCTAAAAGAGAAATGGGCTTTATTGGCCCAAATTCGCGACTTGTTAAACGGGCCAGAGAGGCTAGGCCACAGCAGAATAGGAAGTGGTGGACCCTAAAGAAGGACAGATTCAGGTTTGCCGGTTTGTCAGAGGCACCATCTGAGTGAGTGTTGGAGGAGAATAGGTGCTTGTTTGGTATGTGGTTCAATGGAGCATAAGATTAGGGATTGTCCTTGCCGTTAGTATCAGGTGCAAGCTCTGGCTCAGAATCAAGGCTTAGCTGGGGGTCAAAATTAGAGAGGTAATCAGGGTGCTCAGAGGGACCGTAATTAGAATTGAAATGGGAATGGTAATCAGGGTTAGAGAGCACTAGCACAAGGTACGAACCAAGTTGAGACGAGACAACGTACCTTGGTTTATGCGGCTAGGTGCCGAGAGGATAGAGATGCGTCTGATGTCATAGCAGGTACATTCACTATTTACTTAATACCATATTTTGGTTTGATTGACATAGGATCTACCCATTCATATGTTGCTTGTAATGTGGCTATAAAATTAGGGATTAGGGTAGAGGAAACCGAAAACACTGTAATTATAGTTAGTCCTTTAGGATCTTCCACACTTGTGAATAAAGTTAATAAAATATGTCCTTTAGAGGTTCAATGAGAAGTATTCCTTGCTGATTTGATGGAACTTCCTTTCAATGAATTCGATTTGATTTTGGGGATGGACTGGTTGGTTGAGCATCAAGTTTGATTAGATAGTGCATTGAAGAGGGGGACTTTGGTGACTAAGTTTGGGAAAGAAGTTATTATGGTAGGGGAACATCGAAATTATCTATCCAATATAATCTTTGCTTTAGTAGCAGAAAAAATGATTCGAAAAGGGTGCGAAACATTTTTGGCTTATGTCCGAGATGCAAGCTTTGTTGACCCTGTAGTTGAAGGTATTCGTATAGTGAAGGAATTTCTCGATGTATTTCCTAATGAACTGGAAAGTTACCTTCAGAGAGGGAAGTGGAATTCGAGATTAAGTTGTTATCAGGAACAGCACCGTTGTCCAACGCTTCCTACCGCATGGCACCGAGAGAGCTTAAGGAGTTTAAGGTGCAGTTGCAAGAATTGTTGGATAAGGGTTTTAGTAGACCCATTATTTCACCATGGAGTGCAGCGGTTTTATTTGTGAGGATGAAAGATGGAACCTTACGGTTGTGCATTGATTATCAGCAACTGAATAAATTAACTATCAAGAATAAGTACCCTCTACAAAGGATTGGTGACCTATTCAATAAGTTCAGAAGTGCAACTGTCTATTCCAAAATTGACTTAAGATCTGGGTATTTCCAACTCAAAGTGAAAGAATCTGATATTCCTAAAACTTCTTTTAGGACTCTTTATGGACATTATGAGTTCCTTGTCATTCCTTTTGGGTTGACTAATGCACCAGTAGCCTTCATGGATCTTATGAATTGTGTCTTCCAACCTTTGTTTGATCATTTTGTCGTGGTTTTCATTGACGACATCCTTGTTTACTCCAAGATAGAAATCGAGCATGATTAGCATTTAAGAGTGGTTTTGCATATACTACGTGAAAAATAACTTTTTGCCAAACTTAGTAAGTGTGCATTTTTGTTGAAGAAAGTGATGTTTTTGGGTCACGTGGTATCAGCTGAGGGTATTCGCGTAGATCCTAGGAAGGTTGAAGCTATCCTACATTAGAAGCAACCGAAGAATGTTTTAGAAATTTAGAGTTTTCTGGGTCTTGCTGGGTTTTATCGAAAGGTTTGTCGAGGGTTTTTCCTTGATAATATCCCCATTGACTAAGTTGTTGAGGAAGAATGCTCCATTTAAATGGGAATATGAACAACAAGCTAGTTTCGAAAAGTTGAAGTCTGTGTTGGCAGAAGCTCACGTCTTAATTCAACAAAAATATTGTAAGAAATATGTTGTGTATAGCGATGCTTCGCATGTTGGGCTTGGTTGTGTTCTAATGTAAGATGGTAAAGTTGTAGCATATGCCTCAAGACAACTTAGGCCACATGGATGTAAGTACCCCAATTATGATTTGAAGTTGGCAGCTGTTGTTTTTGCTCTCAAAATTTGGAGACACTACTTGTTTGGGGAGAAGTTTATTATTTTCACCGATCACAAGAGTCTCAAATATCTACTCACCCAGAAGGAACTTAATTTGAGGCAACGGTGGTGGACTGAGTTGTTAAAGGACTATGATTGCACGATTGAGTATCAACCCGGAAAAGCCAATGTTATGGTTGATGCCTTGAGTAGAAAGGCATTGTTTGATTTGAGGGCTATGTTTGCTCACTTGAGTCTTTTTGATGATGGGGGTATCTATGCTGAATTGCAAGTAAGGCCTGCTTGGGTTCAGGAAATCAGGGATAAATAGAGTTTGGATGAAACTTTAACAGCTCGATTTAAACAGGTCGAGGATGGTTCGACTGAGGACTTTGGGATTAATTCTGATGGAATTTTATGTTTTAAGGGGAGATAATGTGTGCCTAATGATCATTATTTGAGATAGTCCATACTTTAGGAAGCACATAGCAGCCCTTATGCTATGCACTTTTGTAGTACTAAGATGTATCGTGATTTGAGCCAAGTGTATTGATGGCCAGGTCTTAATCGTGAAGTGACTGAATTTGTATCTAAATGTTTGACTTGCTAGTACATTAAAGCTAAACATCAGCTTCCATTAGGGTTGCTCCAACCGGTTCAATTCCATAGTGGAAGTGGGAGAGAGTGACAATGGATTTTGTTAGTGGGTTGCCCTTAACGCCTACTAAGTAAAATTTGGGTTAGGTTGTGGTTGATAGATTAATTAAGTCCACCCATTTTGTTCCTGTTCATACTGTTTACTCTCTCCAGAAGTTAGCTAAGCCCTATGTTTCTAAGATAGTGAGATTGCATGATGTGCCGGTGTCGAATATTTCAGATCGAGATCCTAGATTCACGTCTCGATTCTGGAAGAAGTTGCACGAGGCTTTGGGTACTCGATTGGATTTAAGTATGGCTTTCCATCCACAATCCGATGGTCAGTCAGAAAGGGTCATTGACATATTGGAAGATATGTTGAGGAGTTGCATAATCGACTTCCAAGGCAGTTGGGAGGCGCATTTACCGATGGCAGAATTTTCCTATAATAACATTTTTTAAATCAAGTATCCAAATGGCACCTTACGAAGTACTTTATGGTCATAAGTGTCGCTCGCCTTTATGTTGGACTAAATTGGGGGAAAGGAAGTTGATTGTTCCAGAATTGGTTACAGAAATTGAGGATAAAATTTGATTAATTCAAGAAAGGTTGAAGGAAGCTTCTGGTAGATAGAAGTCAAATGCCGATTTGAAGCGCAAGTACATTGAGTTCAATGTGGGGGATTTTTTTTCCTTAAAGTCTCTCCATTGAAGAAAGTTTTAAGATTTGGTCAAAAGGGCAAGTTAGCCTTAGATTCATTGGTCCCTATCGAGTGCTTAAAGGGGTTGGTTCTATGGCTTACCAACTGGAGTTTCCACCTGAGTTAGATCGTATTAACGATGTGTTTCATTGGTCCCTCGCATATTGTTCCAGTTGAGGAGATTGAGGATAGACCAGATTTATCATTTGAAGAGAAATTGGTTTGAATATTAAAATGTGAGACCAAAGTGCTAAGACAAAAGAAAATTCCATTAATTAAAGTACTGTAGGGAAATCATGGCATCGAAGAGCCTACTTGGGAGTCGGATGACTCAATTTGGCTTCAGTATCCTCATCTCTTTGAAACAGGTAATTTTAAGGATGAAATTTCTTTAAGGGGGTAAAGTTGTAACATCCTAAATTTAGATCCATAAAATTTAGAAATATATCAAAAATAGGGAATTGACTCAATGGTTAGTCATTAAATGTGAAAGCTAGAAGGTTAGTTGGAGGACCCAAGTTCAAGTCTCAACTTTTACAAATAAATTAATTTTTCTGCAAATTCCCTTGTTTTTTTTTATGTGTTGGCATCCGAGCTTAGTAAACCTAGGTATAAATATAATTTTTTATCAAAATAATCAGCCTTTTAACCTATTTTATTCTACCTTAGCCGTCCCTAACCCCCTCTCCCTCTCTTTATCTTTATTTTTTTCTTTTCCCTTTTTCCTCCATTGTTGTCGGTGCCTACACCTCCACTTTTACCGTCTTCTTATTCTTCTTCTTCCTCTTTTTGCATCAATATTGTGCACCATTTCCTTTGCTATATTGCTGCAATTTTTCCTCAATTAAATTATCCCTAAATCTAAAATTTTGAACTCCAAGATCGATCCCAAACATCGCCTAGAAAGTGCCATTGTCGTTTCTCTCAACTAGCTTGTATAAGGTCTCTTCTCTCTTCAATTTCTTAATTAAACTTGTCCATTAAAAACCTAAATTTCTAGATCTAGAATTTAAGGGATTTTAAATATTTTTAAATGTAATTTTCCATATTTTAATGAGGTTTCAAATTATTTTTAAATTCAACCCCAATTTCGCCCACCATGGGCGGTGGTGCATGAGCATATGTGGCTGTCCCAATTAATTCCAACCTTAATTTGAGTTCTTGAACCCTCATATTCATCTATTAAACCCATTTTAATTAGGGAAAAAATGTTCTTGATTGTTTGGGCATTTGAAACTCACAAATCGGCAAGCGTAAGTGCAGTTCAGTGTAAAATTAATTGTCGTTTCGACATAGTTGTAGGGTAAAGGTTATGGATTTATTAAATGAAAGAATTGAATAATTATTAGCTAATTATTTTTTAGTATATTATGGAATTAGGTGCTGATCCAAATGCCTCGAATAAACCTTAAAGCTGAAGAATGATCGTACGTACAGTTCGCATCGATACAAGGTAAGGTTTCGAACAAGTTGAATTCGTAAAATAGTTATTAATTGGATAATTGGTTTGAACCCATAAGTGGGTAATTGGGAGTTGGTGAAGTGGCAAATTGGTTTAATTTATACTGAATTTTGGTTTAGGATCATATAAAGGTTTATTAAGGAAATTGGAAGATTCACTAGGGTATTGCGAGAAAGCAAAAAATAAGGTGTGGGTCCTAAACTTAAACATTAATCGAATTTAAAACATCATACAAAGCAAACCCGAACCATATGAAGTTAGGTCATGGCTGGGCTACAAAAATTCAAGTTGTTTTTGTATCATCAATATCCCAAAATATCAGTTTAGAATAGAAGAATTGAAACAAAATGCAGAGGAAGAAATTTGGGTTTCAAAACTCCAATCCCCCAACTCGACGTCTTGTTGCTCGTATTCACCAAAGTTCACAGTCAACTCAACTTGCCCTTCTTGTCGCCGTGAGACCTCTGTCCAAGCCCAAAAAAATTTTCGTCTCTGTCTCTCCCCTATTTATTGTCTTTTATACTTGGGCTTTCCTCTAGGATAAAAGTTATTAGCCAATGATTGCTTTTTCCCAAATTTTGAGGTGAATATTCTCTATTACACGTGCATGTAGGGGACCAAATGCTGAGTGCTCTCATTGTTGTTTGGGTGTTTGTTGTTTTCTTCACCAACATTGCCATGACAACCTCTCATAATGCCTCGACAAACCTCCATCCTCTGCTATCCGTCTCCCTTAAACCTGCCATTCAACCACAACAAAACCTTTCCACAAGCGATTAAAATTAAAGATGCAATAAAATAATCACCATCTCAAGTTCTTAGATGCACTACTCGATTGACTAGAAATGATCATGCAATTACCTAAAATGAAGCTAATTTTACTTAAGTACAAGAAATTAATTTAGTCAAAATGTATGAATTATAACTCTTTTCAAGAGTTATCAGACTCACAAAATCTCATGCCTTTAAAGGGACAGGAAGAGTGAGACTTAACATGGGTGACTACTCACACTATTGGTGTATACCAATCAGAAGGCTCACTAAGAAGCACAAAGAACAAAAAGCTCACACTAAGGCAAAGATAAATAGAGAGCTTGCACAAAGCAAAGCCAAACAGAGAGCTAAAATAAATCAGATCTGAATAGAGAGATCGCATAAAGTAAATTTAAACAGAGAACTCGTACAAAGCAAAGCTAAACATAGAGCTCTCATAAAGCAGAGATAAAACATTTGCTTATAAAAAGCTTGCACATTAAGTGCCTTTCAAAAACATAGTCTAAAACCGTTGTTTCAAAACATTCTTATTATCAAAAGCTTGCATAGAAGCTTGCTTAAAACTATACTTTAAAATCATCTTTTGAAAATTGTAATTTGGAAAATAGAGTTCGTAGCTTAAAATAGAGCTTCTCAGAAATCTTACGTTTGGGTTTTGTAAATAAGGTTTCCTTTAGAAAACCATAGCCATTAGCGATCATAATCAAAATACCTTTGAAAACCCATAAACTGATAGTTATTGATCACTCACACTTTTGAAAACTTAGTAAGGAATATACTCATAACGGAACTTGGTGACTCACAAAAAAAGGAGAACTTAAATGATTTTGGATTTGCCTTTTTCCTTGTTAGAAGACAATCTGGCTAGTTTAGAACAAACAAAAAAAATTACTGACAGAACTTTTAAAATTCACACATGCATGCGAACCTCACTCTAAGGCTGATTGACCCTAACAAGACAAAGGCTTCCCCAGATTGCTACGAATAAAATTTTTAGAATTGAGACTCGTCAATAGAATATTCAGTGAAGTTTTTTACCTAATCAACGGTCTTATTTATAGACCTAAGAGTTCTAGATTTTTTTGGATACTTTATCTGATTTAGGAATGACATTACTTGCACGTAAACTATTCCTCGATACACTAAAATGCTTTTTCCTAATTTGATACTGACTGTATCTTTGACCGACGAACCCAGTTCACAACTTATCTGGCAAACCCTTAACTCACCATCACATTAGCAAACCTGCCTTGTAGTGAAACTGGAGAACCGCTAACCACTTCATTTGGCATACATTGCTGCTCAACGAACACCCTTGCTAAAATTTCATTGGCGAACACCCAGCTCACCTGAATCTTGATGAACACCTAGTTCGCTCCATTTTGGAAAACCTAATTTGTCGAAACACTGGCGAACCTTTCTCCACACGGCCAAAAAATTCCAGCCCCGATTTTGGGTTGTGACAATTCTCTCCCACTTAAGACATTTCATCTTTGAAATGTTCATCTTTGAATAACTACAGATATAGTTGCCTCACGGCTTCCTCAATTTCCCGCATAGCTTCGCCTAGTCTTGTGATTACGCCACAACACTTTGACCAAATGATCTATTTGCTTTGGAATATCTTCACTTCACAAGTCAAAATCTTTACTAGTTCCTCATCAAAAGTTAGGTCAGGTCGCACCTTAATGTCTCCTATTGCTACAACCTAAGATGGTTCAGCTCAATACTTTCTTAACATTGGCAAACGGAACACATCATGAATCTTTTCAAGTTCATGGGGTAACTTGAGTCGATAAGCTACTGAAGCCACTTTTTCTATGGTCTCGTATGGTCTAATGAATCTCGGACTTAGCTTTCCTTTTCACCTAAACCGTGAGATCTTCCGTGGTGACACCTTAAGAAATACATGTTCGCTGACTTGGTACTCGATGTCTCGTCTTTTCAAATTGGCGTAGGAATTTTATCTATCAGAAGCAGCCTTAAGCTTTTCACAAAATATTTTCTCCTTGTCTTCAGTCTCGCGTACCAATTCACTTCCAACATCCTTCTTTTCAGCTATTTCTATCCAACCTAGAGGCGTGTGGCACATCTTTCCAATTAGAGCTTGAAAGTGTGCCATTTGAATGCTCGCTTGATAACTATTGTTATAGGTGAACTCTACCAAAGGCAGATAACATTCTCAATTTGCAGCGTACTCCAAAACACAACTTCATAACATGCCTTCTAACACTAGTATCAGTCGCTCGGACTGGCCATCTGTCTGAGGGTGATAAGTAGTGCTATAGAGTAGATTCAAACCTAAAGCTCATTGCAAAATTTTCTACAATCACAATGTAAACCTTGGGTCTCGATCAGATGTTGCAAAAATAGGCACACCATGCAGTTGCACTATCTTAGCAACATAGATTTCGGCGAGCCTTTTCAAGGAATAATTATTGCTAATGCTAAAAAGTGTGCACACTTCGTTAAGTGATCCACAATTGTCCAGACTGCATCTTTCTTGGTTGCCATCACTGGAAAACCAACCAGAAAATCCATTATAATTCTTTCCCAATTCCACTCTGGGATAATGAGTGGTGTAGAAATCCCGATGGAAATTGATGCTCGGTTTTAACTTTCTGACAAACCAAACACGTCGTAACATACTCAATGACGGCTCACTACAAACTAGGCCACTAATAGAGCTTTTGAAGACCGTGATACATCTTATTACTTCTGGGATGCATCACAAATGAACTATTATGAGCTTCGTTAAGAATTATGTGTCTTAACCCTTTGTCCCTAGGTATGCACAACCTTCTTCGAAAATAAAGCAACCTTCTTCATTTAGGATGAATTCACCTCTTCACCAACTCTCCATCACAAGCTTGCTTCGCCTTGATTTTCTATGACAACATTGGTCTCACTTGTAATCCTGTGAGCAGTCCCCCATCGTGGGTCACACTAAGCTGCGTGAACATAACTCGTAGCTCACTCATGAACTTCCTGGTCAACATATCAGCTACCACGTTGGTCTTTCCTGGGTGATAGTTTATAAGTAGTCATAATCTTTTAGTTGCTCGATCCACCTCTTTTGTCAAAAATTCAATTCCTTCTAGGTTGGAAAATACTTGAGACTTTTGTGGTTCGTGTAAATGACACATTCTTTCCATAAAGATAGTTTCACCAAATCATCAATGCGAAGACCACTACGACTAGCTCTGAATCATGAGTTGGGTAATATCGCTCATGAACCTTTAATTGCCTCGAAGCATAAGCTTCTACCTTACCTTCTTGCATTAGCACGCATCCAAGTCCTATGAAAGAGGCATCATTGTAGACCAAGAATTCTTTTCCTAGTTTGAGTTGAGTCAACACCGGTGCTTTCGTGAGTATCTCTTTAAGCTTGGCAAGGCTTCGCTGCCTCTATTCAATCCATGCGAACTCTTCTTTCATTTGAAGTACCTTTATTAAGGGTGCTGCGATACTAACAAACCCTTCAACAAAGCGTCGATAGTCCCTTTGAGCCCTAAAACACTTCGCACCTCAATCACACTTCTTGGTGGTTTCCATTCCACAATTGCTTCAATCTTCTTTGGGTCCACGTGAACCCCTATTGCCAAAATTATGTGCCCCAAAAATGTCACTTCCTTGAGCGAAAATTCACACTAACTAAACTTCGAGAGTAGCTGCTTCTCTCGTCAGATCTGCAACATAGTTTGCAGATACATGTCGTGCTCTTCTTTAGTTGGTAAGTACACTAATATGTCATTGATGAAACAACTTGACCACCTCCAAACATACTAACGTCCAGAGTGTGAAAACTATGATAAAATATACTGTTATGAGGCGGTATCTGCAAGTAWATGGGTCAAGTTGTAATATAGAGTTTACAATGAAGTAGGTAACACTCCAAGGTTCGTACCCATGGGAGGGAGTACTAAATCAATCTTAACCTAAACAATTAAAGATCTAATTAATACTTTAAGTCAGTTATAATACGAGAGTAAAATAAGAAGTATTTTTTTGGTTCGTAAAATAATGAAATTAAATATCATAAAAAGAAATTAAAACTACAATAGATAAAGATAAATAAAGTAAATCAAATCTGAGGGTGGGTGATCAGGTCGCTTCAAAAATTCCAATTAACTGTCGTCTTGGGTTCCTTGTCAACCAACTAGTCGCTACCTCAGTAGAATCTTTTGATATTCCACTAACATAATAAGTCAGTAAGAACTACTTATCTTCCGACCTCACAGTCTAAATTGGCTTGGGGTAAAGGTGCTCATGAATGGGCAATACCAATTTTGGGTTAATTCCCACCTTGATGACTTCCCTGGGTCGTCAAGTCTAAGGTTCTTTTCACGTTCTTCCTTTTCCAAATAGTTGATCCGTTGAGTAACCCTATAAAACAATTAAGAGATCATGCCTCCACTCACTAATCCCCCATAGAAAGATTAGTTCCTCATGGATTTCATAAAAAAACATGGAAAGAATGGAAGAATTAATCATAGGGAATGGATTGAAATAGAGAGTTTAAGAAAGCCTGATTGATATTGATGAATAGTGCAAATCCACAGGAGTTGATATCCTTTACAATCAAATCTCTTACAGAAAAAAAATAATTAAAACTATGAAAACCTACAAAAGAAAGAAAACAAGAATAAATTTGATTAAAGAAACTAGGTTAATGCTTTGGTGTCTTATGTTGTATTTAGCCAAAGCTGCTTGAAACTGCTTGGTACAAAAGTGAGATCCTTCATAGTTGACCAACGCTTATGGTGTACCAAACCTGGTGAATATGTTTTTTTCTCAAGAATCTCACAACTAACTTTGTATCATTAGTAGGCAGTGCAACAACTTCGACCCATTTTGAAATGTAGTCAACAACCATGAGGATATATTGATTTCTAAAAGAAGTTGTAAAAGGTCCCATGAAAACAAACCCCTAAACATCAAACACTTCAACTTCAATTATCCCTATTTGTGACATTTTGTCTCTTTTAGATATGTTATCAATTCTCTAACATCTATCAAATCCTTGTACAAATTGATAAGCATATCTGTTTATAGTGGGCCAGTAAAATCCTGATTGTAATATTTTATGGGTTGTCCTTTTTCGAACAAAATGTCCTCCACAGGGAGATATGTGACATCGTTGTAAAATATCATTTACCTCTTCCTCTGCTACACACCATTGACCTAATTGATCTATGCATTATTGAAACACTATGGTCCTCCCATACATAATTTTTGAATTCGTGAATTATCCATTATTTCTGTTGCCAAGACGCTTGAGCTGGGAAGACCCCTTGTGCAATATAATTAACATAGTTCGCATACCATGATGTTATATGCTTACCATGTCATGGTTAATTGATGTCTACCTTGAATAGTTGTTCATCTGCGAAGGTCTCCTTAATCCCTTTCATATCTTCTACCTGTAGATTGCCCTTAATTCAGGATAAATGATCTGCTATTTGATTTTCGGTTCCCTTTCTGCCCATAACCCATAAATCAAATTCCTGAGGTAACAAAAATCATCTCATTAATCTGGCTTTTGTTTCTTTTTTTCTTCATAACATATTTTAGGGCAAAGTGACCAGTGTACATATAGACTCGGTTTGCCATTAAATAAGGTCAAAATTTTTTAGAAGTGAACACTACTACCAACATCTCTTTTTCAGTTGTAGTATAATTACACTGTATTAGATTCAACATTTTGCTGGCATAATGAATAGCTCCAAATAATTTCTTCCACTTTTGTCCCAAAACTGCACCTACTGTATAATTACTAGCATTACACATGATAATAAAGGGTTCTATCCAATTTGGAGTGATTATTATAGGGGTATACATGAGTTTGGCTTTTATTGCCTCAAAGGCTTCAATGCAACTTTGGTTAAAGATGAAAGGTGTTTCTTTCTGAAGAAGTTTATTTAAAGGTTTAGAAATATGAGCAAAATCTTTGATAACTCTTCGATAGAATCCTGCATGGCCTACAAATTTTAGAACATCTTTTACGTTAGTTGGATGCGGAAGATTTTTAATCACCTTAATTTTTTATTTATCTACTTCTATACCCTTTCCTAATATTTGGTGCCCTAGGACTAGTCCTTCTTTTACCATAAAATGACATTTTTCCTAATTGAGCACTAGGTTAGTTTTCTCACATTGTTTCAGTACTTTCTCAAGATTTCCAAAACATTCTTTAAACGAGTTTCCAAAAATTGAAAAAATCATCCATGAAAACATCCAGACCTTCTTCTAACATATCAACAAAGATAACAGCCATGCATCTCATGAAAGTTGCTGGAGCATTATATAATTCGAAGGGCATTCGTTTAAAGGCATACATATCGAAAGGGCATGTGAATGTACTTTCCTCTTTGTCATCGGATGAATTGGAATTTGATGATACCCTAAATAACCATCAAGGAAACAATAATAGTGTTTTTCTGGTAACTGGTCCAACATTTGGTCAATGAAGGGCAATGGGAAATGGTCTTTACTTGTTGCATCGTTTAGTTTCCTATAATCAGTACATACCCTCCAACCAGTAATAGTTCACGTTGGAATCAATTCATTCTTATTGTTCTCAACCATAGTTAAACCCCCCTTATTTGAAACACACTAGGTTGGGCTAACCCATTCATTATCAAAGATAGCATAAACAATACATGCGTCTAACCATTTATCAACTCTTTTTTTATGAATTCTTTCATGGTTGGATTAAGTATTCGCTAAGCATCCACTATATGTTTTTTCCTTTCCTCTATATGATATTTTGTTAGTAGAATGCAAGATTGATTCTTTTTATATCAGCAATGCTTCATCCTATCACTTTTTTATGCATCCTCAGGACATTCAGTAGGGTTTCTTCCTATTTTTCATCTAAGCAAGCAGCAATAATTACTGGCAACTGGAAACACAAAAATATATAGACTTTTTCATGCCCTTTTTAACTCAAAGTCATGCAGTTTCGGTGTAATTCTTGTCAAAAAATATAATATCATTATAAAATAATTAAATTTTACTTAAATTATTAACATATTTAATTTTAATTAATTTTATAATAAATTTTCATAAATTTTGATTTATTTTTGACAGATTTGCACAAAGGGTGAAAATT
>JABFAF010279778.1:0-18850 GCA_013677275.1 Gossypium schwendimanii | reverse complement strand
CGAGCCTTAAAAGATTGACATGTTGGCAAAATTGCTAGTTTGATAGTATGAATGTTTGATTGAGTTTGTCATTGCATATTTGAGTTCTGAGATATGAGAATATTTGACTAAATGATATAATGTGTTGAGATATTAAGCTTATGTATGATTTAAATGCATGAGATATTTGTTCTATTTTGTACTGAAAAGGGTGCTATTTATGCACAATGAAAATCCGTAATGTATGTGAAATTGAACTATATTGATTGATACCAACACAAAAGTAATTTGAAAGATTGGAACACTGTTTCCATTTACTGAAAGTATGTGATTACTGAGGACATGCTGAGCATGTCAAATGAATGTGGAAAGTATTAAGATATGATTATGTATGAGATTGTGTGACATATTGCATATGCATTGGGTTTGGATTTTGTGGTTGACGGAGGAGTTCCGTGGAGTACCACAGCATATTAAGTCCGCATTATTCGTAGTTAGTGCACTGCACCTAGAGTACCTAGGGGAATGTCGATTTATCACATTTTTACTGGCAGCATGTTTGCATTTTTACTAGAAGAATTTTCTGCACATTGTTATTGGTGGTTTTAACCACAACAGGCTTAAGCCCATAATGTTTTGGAGTTCGGTAATGGGTTCTAGGGAACTCGTGGTGTGTAGCGGATGGTATGGGTGGGAACGTTTTTGCATTGCATGATGCTCACAACATATTCAAATGTTATTGATTTATGATATGTGTTGTATTGAATGATATCAAAATTAATTTTTGTTACTCGAATGAATGATGTCCCATGCTTATACACCATTTGATATCAATTTGATAATGGCTATGTAATGATATGAAATTCCTATGATGGTTCTGTTTTCTTCGGTTAAAGCTAATCTATTTCATTGTATTCAATATTTATGTTTGTTTAAATAATTGTTCGACTCACACATAGCTTTTCATAAGCTCACCCAATAGTGTTTAAATTTTTAGTTAAACCTCAAAATTAGGGCCGGACTCGGCATACGGAGAATCTCCTTGGACCTCGAACTATTCTTAATAAGTATTATAAGTCTTTATTGGTTTTGGTTTGTAATTTTTAATTATTTCTGGTCTGTGGCTTGGTAAATTTTCTTTTGGGGATTTTTGCATGCATGGATTACTAAGGCATAATAACTGGATAATACAATATATCGGGCTTAAGTAAAATTTGATATTGTTCCCTAGTTTCTACTACATTGCAAAGGAATCATTTTTGAAAAACAAATCGATAAGGCAACTAAGTTTCCAAAATGACTTAAAAAATGGTTTTTCTGCTGCATTAGTTTAACATCGAGTTTTTTTAAAGAAGAGCGACAAGCAAATGGTTTGTTTTTAAAAAACACTATCAACAATAAAATGAATCCTAAGTATACACGACCTAATGAATGAATGCTTTTAAGCTAACTCAAAGTACAACTACGACTTTCTCTAAAATAGGTTTATTTAAGGTTTTTAAAAGTAACATAAGTTAGCTTAGCCATTTCAATTTCTAATGTAGCCTTCTCAATCTAGCCATAACATCTAGGCTAGGTTTGGGAGGTTATAATATAGGATGCTACAATTAATAACGAAACAATAATATGCAAATTTGAAACTAAAAGTTCAATTAAACATCCAATAACTTCATACATTCCCACAAATCATGCATTGCAATAACAATTGAGTTTAAGTTGAGCTTACGGAAGCTCTAGAATTGACTCGGAATCAAACAAGGACAATTTTGAAACTTTTATAAAAAAGAGCAATTTTGCAAAACAGAGGTCACATGGCCATGTGCCTAGGCTATGTAGCAAGCTATAACTATGTAGAATTTGGAGTCACACGGCCGTGTGTCTAGACAGTGTAACTCACTCTGGCTATGTGGGTCAAATTGCAAATATTCAAAAAAAGTCACAAGGTTGTGTGGCTGAGCCGTGTAATAAATTAAAACAGTTTGAAAAAATAACAAAATCTACAGTACTCATATGAGTGTGTGGCCAGCCGTGTGTCACACACGATCGTGTGCCAGCCCGTGTGGTGCAAGAATGTGACATTAAGTATCTAATTCATGCTAAACCAAACTAATGGCTCAATGATGCAGATTTGGTCGTTCCAACCTACATAAAACCAATGTAAACACATGTTAATTCATCCTTTTAGACAACAACAAAACCAAACAAACTATCCCACATGTAATGAACATTTAAGTAAGCTTAATAACCTATATATTCACCAATCACTCAAACAAGGCACACCAAACATCTCAATATTTCAAACTCAATCTAAACATAACCAACGTATGCCATTTAGGTTTCTACCTTTACTTGACAAAAACGTCAAAGTGCACATTTAGTACATAGCTCATTTACCAATAAATCTTAACACCATTTAAGGTTCCAAAACCACTACCACTCAAGATAACATCTATACAAATTAATGACTATACTCAATCATCCAATATCCAAACATCCTCAACACATTGGTTCAACTATTTCACATTAAATACATCAAATATATATATCATACCCCTTTGCTAACAACCTTACTTATATACTTGTCAACTAGCCTTTAAGCATTCACATTGTTCCTAGTTCAATCAAACTCAAAACATTGAATGTATACATATGTATAAAACAAGTCCTATTTACATGCCACATAACTAAGTTCAGAACGAATGAAAATCTACCAAAATGAAGATTGAGTAGTGTGAGCTCTGCATTGATTCGATCCTTCTGTTCTGCAAAATGCCAACTACAGAAAACATAAAAGGAAACAAAATAAGCATTTCGTACGCTTAGTAATTTCATAGGCAAAATTTCACTTAACTTACCTTGATCAATCAATAATTTAAAACAATTAAGACATACTGAAACTAACATGGAATTCTTTTGGCATCCTGTTACTTCCACATCTACGTTAAAAAGTACATTAAAAGGTTAGTCCATTTGCAACAAAATCCTGAAACTCAATTCATATACATTTACAACTATTCTATTATACATCATATACTATTCGAATCATGTTCAAACTGTAACTGTAAACACAACCATTTAATTCATGATCATACCTTTCAACCATTTCTTTTCCATTTAAATCACTGTTTAAATTTTATGTTTTCACAGTTCACATAAATAAGGTGAGTATAGAATATGTAATTCACATAACTTCTCAATCTATTTAGCATAATCGAATCAGTGCTACTCAATTAGAAGTATAAATACATATTCACTATGTATATAAATTCAATCAATTATATCCACTTTTAGTCATGAGACATATATCATCACACATATATGCTTCTTTTATACTATTAAGCCCAATGAACTAGATTATTAAATTTGGATACAATTGACTAATTTACTTCCACAAACTGTAGAGTTGATTTACTTATACAAGTTTTATTCAAAGCTGTTCACTTAAGTTGTCGAGAATCTTCAACAACTGTTGGATCATAGCCACCGATAAAGAATAATTCGGTTTACTCACACAAGTTGTAGGTCAGGTTTACTTCTGCAAATTTTTTTCGATGCTGGTCACTCAAGCTGTTGAGAATCCACAACACATGTTGAATTCCAATTTGAATAATGGATTCTCTGTACATCAGTATCATCTCATATCATATCCCGTACAGTTCACAAATAACCTTATTGACATGCCAATTGTCTACTATCCTAATAGATATTCATCTAGACACTTTTAACACATTTACTCATTCTTTTACAACTCAGTCCATTTCTCAACTTTTGTATCATTTTGAATACAATTCAAAACATAATCACATAATATAAATTCACAATTCAAACACATAAATTATTGATACTAGTCTAAAGGCCCAAAATCAGGTTTATGAACGTGATGGGCTCAAATTTCCTCAAGGACTAATAATGAGGTCGAAGGTTAAGCAAATCTGAGCAAGATTGAACATGACCATCCAAGACTTCGTTACTAAGGCCCTAGATGTGCACACGATCGGAAAAGAAAATCAAGATTCACTTTCTTGTTTTCAAGAAAATCAAGAAACCAAATCTTGGTCTAATTTTGTTGTTTCAGACAATTTCATGAATCAAGAAAATCAAGATTTCAAATCTTGGTCCAAGAAACTGAATCTTGCAGCCAAGGCGTATTGGATTTCATGTACGAGCTTGAACGAGCCAATTTTGAGAGTAAACAAATCACAATATCAAGTTCTTGAAAAATGGCCCATTAAGATCCCATCTTGATGTTTGGAGAGTAATTTGATTGACTATCAGGCCAAATTATCAAAGTGGCCCAAATTGTAAAATATTTAAACTATAGGTCCAACTTTATTTTAATAGGTGGATCATCATGTAAGAATTCATCCCAAGGAGTCCATTTAATTCTTTTGGTTGAATTCCCATTAAAAGCCCACACTTAGAATTATATTGTTTTTCTTATTTGATGTGTTGTCATGTTAGTTATTCCATCAGGATTAGGAAAACTTATTTTGGGGGCTTATAAGTAGCATGGTCGTCCACCCTTATACACACACAATTGATTTATTTATTTTTAGTTAATAATAATTCTCTTTGAGTTTTTATTCAAGAATTGCTCTTGAGTTTCTTTTAGAAGCTATTTTAACAATCTTTTAGGTTGTGGGAATCATCTTCAAGCTTTTCTTGCCAAGATTTCTTTCTTGGAGGGGGAATTAGAGCAATTGAAAGGAGTTGTGTATTCTTAGTGTTTCCAAGGCTTCTTAGGATGTCATCTTCTCTTTTCTAGACTTAATTTATCGTTTCTTATTTATTTTAATTTAGTTCTTACTGTTTTGGCTTACTAATTTTATTGATTTTGATTTTAGATTAAAATTACTTATAGAGAGACATTCTCCTATCTTGATCCATCAAGAAACACATCAAAATTAGGAGTTTTATTCTTTTCTTGTTGTTTTAAACATTCTTGCACATAACAGTTTGTTTTTGTCTTTAAAATCAATTTTAACAAATCTATTTTGCGTTTGGTTTTTCCAGATTTGATTGGGGCATTTTCTTGAGGTCCAAGAGCGATTACTTTTCATCCAAGAAACCCTAATTTGTTCTCTTTTGTACTCTTTACTATCCGGTTCATCCTTCTTTTGTTTTAATTTCATTTGGCTCTCATTTGTGAGAACTAATCTATTTTCGTTGTTTCTCGTTTTAGTTTACGTTCATATAGAGATCTAGGTTAAATCCACAACTTAGACAAGCTACGATCCTGTTCTGTACGCGTTCTGTATCGTTCCTTATCAATTATACATATACACATAACTAAACCATATGAACTTACTAGATACAAACAACAAAAGAAGAAGTGTCAAGGGCTAATATACAATTTTCTGTTATCCTTGATTATCAACCGGTTGGTTCAAATCTTCATTTATACGGTTATTTATTTAAAATTATTAGTGCCAATTACCTTAAAACATATTATTCAATGTATATGTCAACTTAATTTTAGTTTTCACAATTTTCCTAAAGTTTTAAATTTTATTCAATTTAGCCCCTAAATCTGAAACTATCATATCTTTCACATTTGCGCTCCATTTTTCAATTTGATTTTAGTTCCAGCGTTTTATAACCGCCTATAAACCATAATTATAGAAGTTTTACATCAAATTTGACATATTCACATTTTAGTCCCTATACTCAAAATTAACAAATTTTACTTTAAAAATTAGTCCTATTTCATTTCTAAACTTCAAATCCTACCATTTTACATTAAAAACCTCAAAAACCATCAATGGTAAAATTATAAAACTTTAACAATTTTATGATTTAATACTCAAGCTAGCTAGATTAAGCTACAACGATATAAATAACGTAACATTTACAAAAAACGGGCTTAGAAACCACTTACATGCACTTGACCAAACCTTGGAAGCTTTAACAATGGCTTCGCATGCTTTAGTTTTTTTTTTCGATGGTGAAAAAAAGTGGAAGAAGATGACCATGATGTTTTTATGTTTTAACCTCTTATTATTACCATTTTAACCTTAATTTAACATATAATTATATCTATAATACATATAAACTGTACACCATAATTTATATTGGCTTAATCTGCATTTAAATCCTTAAACATTTACCTTTTAAACCCTTTTAACTAATAAAATTCAATAGCGATTAACTTTTACCATTTTTATGATTTAGTCCTTGTACCTTAATTAGTCACTAATTCGACAAAATTAACTATCTAAAACTCAATTCTCCTATAATATAACTTTGTAAATATTTAATAAAAATATTTATGGGCTCATTTTATAGAAATGAGGTCCCGACACTTCATTTTCTAAAACCACGAACTTTGAACCCGATACACTTGTACCTTAAATAATTATCCATTTAACAAATTCCTTAGACGAAAATCCAATATAATAATATTTACTAACTCGATCATCAGAATATGGGGTTCTGAGATCATCGCTTTTGGCAACACTAAAAATTGGGTTGTTACATGACTTGAGCATGGCAACCAGAGAGAAGGTTTGTTCGTAATCAAGACCTTCTTTCTGAGTATAACCTTTTGCTACAAGTCTAGCCTTATAAGTTTCCACTTTTCCATCTGGATTTCTTTTCCTCTTGTAGATCCACTTACACCCTATGGGTTTTTATCCTGTCTGGTAAGTCTACAAGTTCCCACACTGAGTTGGACTCTATAGAATCCATCTCAACTTTCGTAGCTATTTCCCAGAGCCTAGAATCGGAACTCTACATTGCTTCATCATACGTGAGTGGATCATCATCTTCCTATTTGGCAGACTCAGTGTTAAACACTTTCACTAGATTTGAAGAAATCAGGCCTACGAGAGACCTCACTGCAACGAAGAACCCTATGCTGCTGATCATTTTCAAGTCTACTATTCAGAGTTGGTGCTGGAACCATTTCTATAGGGTTTTGTATATTTCCAAAAATTCCTCGAGCACCTCTTTAATTCAAGGTTTGAATTCATTCATGTAACTTTCTTCAAGGAAACTAGCATGAGTCGACATTATTTTAGTTTGCTCTTTTGGGTTATAAAACAAACTACCCTTTGTTTCCTTTGGGTATCTTACAAACATGCACAATTCTGTTCGTGAGTCCAACTTCTTTACATCTTTATCCAATATGTGGGTCAGACATCCCCAAATTCTTAAGTTATTAAGATTCGGTTTCCAGCCATTCCAGAATTCATATAGAGTTTTCAATGCCGCCTTAGTTGACACATCATTCAGAATATAACAAAGTTTTTTTACCACATATTCCCCAAAAGAGATTGACAGCTTCAAATAACTTAACATCGAACGTACCATGTCTAAAAATGTTCAAATCATTCTCTCTGCCACGTCATTCTATTGTGGAGTGCCTTGTAACACCCTACACCCGACCCAGTTGCCGAGCCCGAGTAACATGATGCTACATCAAATACTATAACTTCATACATATTCGCACACACATTCAAACATTTAGGAGTATTAAGTCTAAAACACCTTAGGCAACGTTCAGAATGACTTAACTACCATTAATTGACATTAGGAACAATTTAAAAACATGCTTAGGGACCATCTAACAAAAAATTCCAAAGAAGTCACGTAGGTATCGGTACACCATTGCTGGTATCGTTATTTATGGATATTAGTATCGATACCATTAAGAAAATCGATACCTTTTTAGCATTCTATTTCTTTTTAAATTTTGGAACCAAAAAAATTATAGAAACAAGGCAAAAGTATCTATATCTTTACCCTGACTATCGATACTTGTGAAAGGCTATCGATACCAAATGAGCTACTATTTTCCTACACATTTATTACAACATGGAGGTAGCGATACTTATGCCCCGATTATTGATACCTCTGTACATTTCATCCAAAATCACAGCAAAACAAGGTATATAACACATTGAAACATTTACCACTTCAACATGCATCCAAAACTTCATTATTCCAAATCGAAATGACCATACTTGCAGTTCGAAACAACTTAAATAATTCAAACCAAACCAATAATATAATTGAAAAAAACCATCAAGTCCTCTTAGTTTAAAATCAGGCCAATCATTTAAGACATATTAATAACCAACAAAAAATTCTACCACATTGCCTTTATTCCCACAACTCAAATAATAATAATAATATCACCTACTCAAATACTAAAGCCTAACTGGATCACTTCCTTGGAACTGCACTACTCACATCACAATGATAAATATCTACAATGGTTTAGAATCGACTGTGTGAGCTGAAACAAGCTCAGTGAATGTACAAAATTTCCACGAATACACACAATAATATATGTTAAACGAAAGCCAAAAAAGCCACATTCCAACAATATTTAACTATAGTACCAATCTAGCATATTTATGTATCACTTCCTAATACGTCTAACATTATATTCACATATTTATACAAGCATTACATTTTATACACAGATTATTAATCGATAAATTGGCAACTTGAGACTATGAAACATAAAAGTGAGCTCTATTACCACACATTGGTTACACGGATCTCCAACACACCAATGACTCAAAGAGTCGAGCATTTCCCAAAAGTGTAGCCTCAAGCTAACACTCTCCAACACACCAACATAATCCGATAGACAGAACTTAGCTCAAATTCCCTTATCTCTCCAAATTGTCTTAGGCTTCAATGCCCAAAATCACAACACAAGGGTAAGTGCTCATATAATCCTATGGCATGCTAACTATATCCAATGGTCTCAAAACATCACAAGGCCAAAGTATCCACAATAAAGCACATATTTACTTATAGTTTTCTACACACTTTCACTGCAAATTTAAATCATTAACACAAAATCATCATTATCAGTTGGCATGTTTAGCATGCTCACAATTGAAACATTTCACAAGAGATAACACAACATATATCCCATATCACATCACACATCATATCACTCAATCCATATTACAAAGTCACGATTTTTTTCAAAATAAATGAGAGGAATAAGAAAGCTTACATTTAGAACTTAGAGTAGGGGTTTAGGTTACTCCTAAGCTCTCATTTAACACTATGAATAGTGTCTATAAATAGCGATTCCAAACACTCACCGCTCATGCTTCCGCCTAATTACCGTAACCTTAAACTAACTTCTCCTTACCTTTTGCGTTGCTTGAAGAAGGCTCTAATGGTTTCAAAGCTTCACAAAAGTAAATCATACAATAAATGCAATTAATTTATAGCCTTAAACACACCTCAACAAGCAAAAACGTAGATCAAAGGTTAGTTCCTCTTGGAACTGAAATTTTCAACTAGTATCCTCGAAACTCAAATATCTTAATCTCTACTCATTCCCATTGCCTAAAATCAATTCCAATCATCTAATTACTCATCTAAGAATAATTACCAACCTTCAAACCACATAAAACTGATCAGATTCATGGTTTTAAAAATTCAACATACATGGCCCTTTCTAAGGAAAACTCAACAAAACCTTCGAATTCCTTAACGAAACGTTAAGGAGAGTTTAAAAAAATTTTAATCAAATAAAAAAAAAGTTGAAAAACACTTTGAAATAGTTATTTCATTCAAAAGCTTGGATTTCACCATTAACGATCCAAGTTTTGACTTCTACCCAAAACCTTTGATTCAATGGCTGAAAACTCGATTTAAATAACTATATTATATTAAAAACTAGGAGTAAAATAAAAAATTACCTTGATTGAGGGAAATATGAATGATTGGTGTAAATTCAAGAAAACCCACAAGTTGAATGATAGCAAAATCAATGGTGCTCTTGATGCTCTCTTTGAAATTGTAGGGAGGTTTATGTTTTGAAGATGATGGAAACCAAAAGAATTGAAGTTTGGAAGATCAAATTCGGGTGAATAGTATTTAGGGTTTCAAAGGATGACCATGATAGGTGAGCGGAGAAACTTTTTGTGAGTTTCTGTAGGTGGGGAGAAAATAGGGTATTTTTAAAAAACTTTGGTATATTTACCTTTGTGGTACTCTCAACTTTAACCCCTTTTTCAAAATAGTCCATGCTTTAAAATTAAAGTTCTTTTCCATACTATGTTCAAAATTGATTTAATTTTCAAGAAGGCCATAGACGAAGACATTTTTGATTTACCATGTTTCGAATTTCTGAACTCATTTTGAGATATTATTCCAAAATTACCCTCGAAACTTCTAGAACTAATTTTAGGATGTGACAACTCTCCCCCTGTAAAAAGAATTTCATCCTCAAAATTTACTTGAGCTAAAAAAATGGGGATAATTTCGTTTCATCGTATCTTCGGCTTCCTAAGTAGCCTCCCCTATTTTGTGGTTACACCACAAAACTTTAACCAAATGAACTCTTTTGTTTCGCAAAACCTTTTCTTCACGAGCCAAGATCTCAATTGGCTCTTCCTCATAAGTGAGACCAGGTCGAACCTCAATCTCCTCTACTAGCACAATATGCGACGGGTCTGAATGATACTTTTGTAACATGGGCAGATGAAAAACATCATGGATTCGCTCAAGCTTTGGCCACAACTTGAGTTAATAAGCTACCTAACCAATCCTTTCAGCAACTTCAGAATGTCCAACATATCTTGGACTCAATATACCCTTCATACCAAACGTTAAAAATCTTCTTCCAAGGTGAAACCGTTAAAAGCACCTTTTTGCTGACTTGAAGCTCAATATTACGACATTTTAAATTTGCATAAGATTTCTACCTATCTAATGCTGCCTTCAACCTTTCACAAATCAATTTCGCTTTCTCTTCCGTCTCTTGAACCAAATCCAATACAACAACCCATTTTTCATCTAATTCTGTCCAACACAAAGGAGTCCTACACTTCCTACCATACAATGCTTCAAACGGTGCCATTTGAATACTTGTTTGAAAACTGTTGTTGTAGGCAAATTCTACTAACGACAAATATCGCTCCCAACTACCACTGAACTCAATCACACAACTATGCAACATATCCTTTAAGATTTGAATTACCCTTTCTAACTGATCATTTGTCTAGGAGTGATAAGTTGTACTGGAGCTAAGCTTCGACCATAAGGCCTCTTGCAAATTCTTCCAGAACCTAGAAGTAAAACTTAGATCCCTATCCGAAATAATAGAAACCGGAACTTCATGAAGACATACAATTTTAACAACATACAATTCTGCCAACTTTTGTAAAGAATAATTAGTATGCACAACCAAGAAATGAACACTCTTTGAAAACTAATAAACTATTACCCACATAGAATCCTTCTTCGTTAGGGTCAAAGGCAAACTCAAGATGAAGTCCATGTGATACTTTTCCAATTCCATTCAGGAATCGCAATTGGTTACAACAAACCTGAAGGATACTGATGTTCCACTTCTACCTTTTTGCAAACCAAACATCGAGTCACAAATTTCGTTACATCACATGTCAAACCAGGCCACCAATATATCTTCCAAAGATCATGATGCATTTTATCACTGTTGGGATGCATTGTGTACGGGGGCCACTATATGCCTCGGTAAGGATCACCTACCTTAGGTCCACATCATGTGGTATACACAATCTTCCTTGAAAATTTAGTATGCCCTCAGCATTAACATCAAAATCTCCCTTTATACCTTGTTTAACCTATCGAATCCTCTTTAACAATTCCCCATCTAACAACTGTTTCTCCTTAATGTACTGAGACAAAGTTGGCTTCACTTGGAGTTTAGCTAACAACCCAACATCACTGGCTATACTCAAGCGCGCAAACATAGCTCGCAATTCTATCATCGACTTCCTGCTCAAAGAGTCAGCAACAACTTTCGCCTTGCCAAGATGATACTTTATCACACAATCATAATCTTTTAGAAGTTCAATCCATCGCCTTTGCCTTAAATTCAACTTCTTTTGGGTGATGAGGTACTTAATGATTTTATGTTCTATATAAATAACACATCTCTCACCGTACAGGTGATGACGCCAAATCTTAAGCGCAAATACCACAATATCTAATTGCAAGTCGTGAGTTGGATAGTTACGCTCATGCGTCTTCAACTGCCTTGAGGCATATGTCACAACCTTTCCATCTTGCATTAACACACAACTGAGCCTCAAGTATTAAGCATCATTGTAAACCACAAAATCTTTTCCAGGCTCTAGTTGAATCAACACAGGTGCCTTAGTCAAAATTGTCCTGAGATGTTGAAAACTTTTTTGTCTTTCGTCAGTCCATTCAAACACCACATTTTTATAAAGTAGTTTCATTAAGTGTGCAACAGTAAGGGAAAACCCTTTAACGAACCTACAATAATATCCAGCCAAACCTAAGAAACTTTGAGCCTCGGTAACATTCTTTAGCGATTTCCACTCTAAGATTGCTTCAATTTTCTTCAGATCCACACGAATTCCTTTTGCCGGTACAACATGGACTAAGAACATAACCTCTTTCAACCAAAATTCTCACTTACTCAACTTCGCATACAACTGCTTATCCCTTAAAATCTGTAAAACAATCCTCAAATGTACATTGTGCTCCTCTTTAGAACGAGAATATACCAAGATGTTGTCTATGAAGACAACCAGAAATGAATCCAAGTACGAATGAAATACATGGTTCATCAAATCCATGAACACAACAGAGGCAGTAATTGAAGCAAATAGCATGACCAAAAACTCATAGTGCCTATACTGAGTCTTAAAAGCAGTTTTCAAGATGTCAGACTCCTTCATCTTTAATTGATAATACCCTAATCTTAAGTCAATCTTTGAAAACACCAATGCTCCTCTGAGTTGATCAAATAAATCATCGATTCGAGGCAAATTATACTTATTCTTGATGGCCAACTTATTCAACTTTCTGTAGTCTATACATAATCATAACGTACCATCCTTCTTCTTTATAAACAAAATTGGTGCACCCCATGGAGATACACTCGGTCGAATGACCCCTCTGTTATGCAACTTTGGCAACTGAATCTTTAACTCCTTGAACTCTTTTGATGCCATGCGATAGGGCACAATATACACCGTTGTAGTACCAAGAAAGAGCTTAATACCGAACTTTAGTTCACATTCCGGTGGCAAACTATATACCTATTCCAAAAACACTTTAGGAAAATCCTTAACAGTATGGATATCCTGAAATCTCAATTCCTTGCTAACTGAGTTCATCACATAAGGCAGATAGACTTCACAACCTTTCCCCATCATCTTCTCAGCCTTGATAGCCAAAACCATATTGGACAAAAATTCAAGTCTCTCTCCAACAATTACAATCTCCAACCCATCACTATCCTGCAAAGTAATTTGCTTCATTTCAAAATCCACCTTAGCCTTATGCTCAGTTAAACAGTCTATACCAAGAGTTAAATCAAATTCATAAAAAGGTAATTTCGTAAGGTCTACAGAAAAGATGTGCCCTTGAATCATAAGGGGACAGCTACGATATACTCAATTCACCACAACACTATCGCCGGAAGAGCTAATAACAATCATACCCAAACCAATAGTCCGTACAAGAATCCCTAAGTTATAAGCCAGTTTACTCAATATGTATGAATGCATAGAGCCAGAATCAACCAAAGGGAATAATATAATAGACTACAAAGTGAAAATACCTACGATGACATCGGTTGAATCCTAATCCTGCGGCTCTCTAACAGCATAAACCTGAGCTGGACCTCCAGACTCAACTTGAGTAGCAACAGTATGAGCAATGGCTTGCTGCCAACCAGTCTCCCATTACCTCTACAGCGGCCATGACCTCTAGTAGGAGCAGATGCATGTATAGAACTCTAGGTCTGTGAAACTTCAACTCTATTTGGATAGTCTCTCAACAAATGTTCCTTAGAGCCACACTTGAAACATCCACTTGTTAAATTTCGACACTCTCCAGGATGCCTACGCTCACAATGCACACAAACTAGAACCAACCGACGATCCAGCGGAACTAACCACATTATTGTTATACTGCTTAGACTGACTTGGTCAAAACCCGTATCTAGCACCTCTACCCAAACTTTGAATGTCACGTCTTCTCTTAGGCGGTCTCCCAAATGCACCATTGAAAGCTCTTTTTCCTGATTCAGTCACCACAAAACGCAGTGGCTTAGCCAAAGTTTCCTTAACAACTTTGGCTTTTTCAACCCACTCATCAAACAACTCAGTATTCTGAGCTACCAAGTAAACCCTAATCTCGCGATTAAGTCCAAAATGGAACCTCTTACATCAGTCCCTCTTAGAAAGAACCATCTCAAGAGCATACTGACTAAGTCATATGAACTCCAACTCATAGTCAACCACAAACAAATTACCTTGAACCAGGTCTAGAAACTCTCGCTTACGAGCTTCTATGTACTATTCACCCATAAACTTCCTCTTAAATACCTCTATAAAATAATCCCAAGTCAATCGTTCTGTTGTAGTACCTCTCTTTATCGTATTCCACCAACGATGAGCTTCACCGTCGAGTAGTGACACAGTACAATCCAATTTCTCCTCGTTAGAACATGAAATCTTCTCAATGATCCTTTCAACACCTCAAGCAAGTACTCTGTTACAGTTGGATCGATCCCTTTCACTATAGTAAACTCGTTACCACCTAACACTCGTAAATGTTCAAGTGGTAATCCTTGACTAATAGGTGCAGTATTGGCAAGTATAGGAGCATGGTTGCCATAAAAAATCCTCTAAAATTCCCCAATCATAGCTTTCATAAGAAGGCCAACACCCTCATCAGGTATATTCACTCTACATTGCAACACAAGAGGTGTAGACGTTGTACCATCCTCTTGAGCGTTCCCATTCAAATTCACACGTCTATGAGGCATATCAGGTCTAATCTTACACACAAACAAACCGAAGGTGTGAGTGGAGGGAAAATGATCTAATGCGAGTTCCTGCAAGAAAACATTTAAAATAAAGGCAATGCATCCCAGTTCTACCCCAATTTCAAATAATTCATGCTATTTCAAATAGGGGATATCTCAATCAAACAGTTCAAGTATTAAGAAAATCTAAGCACTTGGGTTGTTGGACACATGAGTTTCGTAACCCTAGTTTGTACAACAATAACTTATGTATAAGTTTTAAAGAACCTAGGCTCTAATACCACCAAATGTACCACACTATACTGGGCCCGGTCGCCAAGCTCGAGTAACAGGATGCGACATCAAACATCGCAACATCATACATATTCGCACAGTCACATTTAAACATTTATAGAAGTATTACGTCTAAAACACCTTAGGCAATGATTAGAATGACTTAACAACCATTAATCGACATTAGGAAAAATTTAAAAACATGCTTAGGGACCATCTAACAAAATTTTCCAAAGAAGCCACGTAGGTATTGATACACCATCACTAGTATCGATATTTATGGAGACTAGTATCGTTACCATTAAGAAAATAGATACCTTTTTAGCATTCTGTTTCTTTTTAAATTTTAGAACCAAAAAAATTATCAATACAAAGCAAAAGTATCTTTATCTTTACCCTGAGTATCGATACTCGTGAAAGGCTATCGATACCAAAATGAGCTACTATTTTCCTGCACAATCGTTACAACATGGAGTATCGACACTTATGCCCCAATTATCAGTACCTCTGTATATTTCATCCAAAATATCAACAAAATAGGGAATATGACACATTCAAACATTTACCGCTTCAGCATGCATCCACAACTTCATTATTCCAAATCAAAATGATCATACTTGCAGTTCAAAATAGATTCAATAATTCAAGCCAAACTAATAATATAATAACAAACTACCATCTAGTCCTTTTAGTCTAAAATCATGGCAATCATTTAAGACAAATTAATAGCCAACCAAAAATTCTACCACATTGTCTTTATTCCCACAACTCAAATAATAATAATATCACCTACTCAAATACTAAAGCCTAACTTGGATCACTTCATTGGAACCGCACCATTCATATCACAATGCTAAATATCTACAATGGTTTAGAATAGAGTGTCTAAGCTTAAACAAGCTCAATGAATGTACAGTATTTCCATGAATACACACAATATTATAAATTAAACGAAAGCAACAAAAGGCACATTCTCAACATAATTTTACTATAAAAACAATCTAGCATATTTATGCATCACTTTCTAATATGTCTAACATTATATTCACATATGTATACATGTATTACATTTTATAGACAATTCATTAATCGATAAATTGACAACTTGTGAAACATAAAAGTGAGCTCTATCACCACACATTAGATACACAGATCTCCAATGCACCAATGACTAAGAGAGTCGAAAATATCCTACAAGTGTAGCCTCAAGCTAACATTCTCCAACACACCAATATATCTCGATGAATAGAGCTTAGCTTACATTCCCTTATCTCTCCAAACTGTCTTGGGACTTAATGCCCAAAATCACAACACAAGGGTGAGTACTCACACCTATGGCATGCCAACTATATCCAACGGTCTAAAAAGATCCCAAGGCCAAAGTGACCACAATAAAACACATATTTACTTACTATTTTCTTCACACTTTCACTGCACATTTACATCATTAACACAACATCATCACTATCACTTGGCATGTTTAGCATGCTCACAACTGAAACATTTCACAAGAACTAACACAACATATATCCCATATCACATCACACATCATATCACTGAATCCACATCACAAAGTCACAAATTTTGCAAAATAAATGAGAGGAATAAGAAAGCTTACACTCGAAACTTAGAGTAGGGGTTTAGGTGATTCCAACCACTCACCATTCACGATTGTGCCTAATTGCCGAAAGCTTAAATTTACTTCTCCTTATTTTTCGCCTTGCTTGAAGAAGGCTCCCATGGTTTTGAAGCTTTACCAAAGTAAATCACACAATAAACACAATTATTTACAGCCTTAGATACACCTTAACAAGCAAAAACATAGATCAAAGGTTAGTTCCTCTTGGAATTAAATTTTTCGACTAGCAACTTCAAAATTCAAATATATTAATCTTTACTCATTCCTATTACCTAAAATCAATTCCAATCATCTAATTACTCATCTAAGAATAATTCTCAACCTTCAAATCACACAAAATTGCTCAGATTCATGGTTCTAAAAATTCGACATACATAACCCTTTTTAATAAAAACTCAACAAAAACTTTGAATTCCTTAACGAAACTTTAAGGAAAGTTTAAAAACCTTCTAATCACATGAAAGCAAGTTGAAAAACACTTTGAAACTATTATTTTATTCAAAATCCCAGATTTTACCATTAACAACCCAACTTTCGACTTTTACCCAAAACCTTTGATTCAATGGCTTAAAACTTGATTTAAATAACTAGATTACATTAAAAACTGTTAGGAAAACAAAATGTAACCTTGATTGAGGGAAATGCAAATTATTGGTGTAAATTCAAGAAAACCCACAAGTTGAATGATAGCAAAAACTTTGGTATATTTACCTTTGTGGTACTCTCAACTTTAACCCCTTTTTCAAAAAACTCCACGCTTTAAAATTAAAAGTCTTTTCCACACTATTTTCACAAAATGATTTCATATTCAAAATGTCCATAGATGACATTTTTGATTTACCATGTTTCAAATTTCCAAACTCATTTTGAGCTATTATTCCAAAATTACCCTTGAAAATTCTAGACCTAATTTTGGGATGTGACATGCGTAGTGTAATTAATTGGGATAGAATCTCATTCTTTATGAGGTACCCTACCTTGATTAGACCGAAGTGTCTTTATGGGTAAACCTAGTTGTTTCTCCACTTCTGCACGAAACTTAAAGGTTTCACTCTTGCGGTGCATTAGGTACACATAACCATATATGGAACAATCACTAATGAAGGTTACATAATAATTGTATCCACCTCTTGCACTGACACTCATGGGGCCATCGACGTTAATCTACACAAGTTCTAGGGGCTTTACGGCCCATGTTCCTTTTGCATTAAAAGATCGCTTAGTCATCTTACCTTGTAAGCAAGATTCACTTTGTGGAAGATAGATTTCTTTAAATGAACTTAAGATGCCATCTTTCAAAAGTTTAGTGATTCTTTCATGGTTACTATGGTCAAGTCACAAATACCAAATGCTTGCCTCATTAGAGTGAGAAGTTTTAAGTTTCTTATTTGTTGTTTCTGTCTCAAGCAGTGTGTACATCTTTGATATGATAAAATAGAGATTATTTGAAATCCATTTATTATAGATAAGATTGTGATTTCTAAATATTTTAATTACATTATTAAATGTCATGGTCAAGTGTCTTTATATAAACATGCAACTGAAGTTAAGTTTCTTTTAAAACTTGGTACATAGAAAACGTTTTTCAAAATAATCTTCCTAAAATTATCAAAATAAAGATGTACATCTCCCACTGGTTCAGCTGCCATGTTGTCCAGTTTCTGATCCGCAATGATAAATTCTTATCTCTATGATCTTCTGTCTCCTCGAACCCCTATAGAGAAACACAAACAGTTGGAAAAATGAGTTTGGAAAACACAGTGGAAAATAAATTTAGGGAAAAACTAAAGTTTCAAAATATTTTTCCAAACAAGATATTGGTTGTGATTTCTAAAGTAATAAACACTTAATTAAAATTGTACCTTTTCGATTTGTTTAGGATGAGCGCTTTGATCGAGTAGTGTTCTCCGCTATCCTCAAGCTCACGTCTGTCGAGTGTGGACTTGCTTCGAATCAGAAAATTTTTCACAAAAATTACCAATGGGGTAAATTTGTAATTTCTTTAAAATTTTAGGTCAAGTTGTAAATTAGAGAAATATCTCTAGAAATTTTCTAGAATAATCTCTTCAGAGAATTCTCTCTACAGCTTTCTCTTGAATTCAAGTGTGTGTAAACAATGACCCAAGGCTCTCTTCATATAGGGAGAGTTTAGAGAGTTCAACTATAATTAAACTTAATTACTTTAATATTAA
>JABFAF010279773.1:0-10579 GCA_013677275.1 Gossypium schwendimanii | reverse complement strand
AAAAAAACCAAAAACCAAACAGTCTGGGTTTGGTTGGTTTCCATTATTGATTTCGTATTCATAAAGGTGTCACTTCAAAGCGAAATTTGTTGGGTTTTGTTGATATGATCTCTTCAGTCCTCCACATTCATTCATTGTTGATTCCATTTTCATAATTTTGTTAAAGATCAGAAAATGAGTATCTTCAAAAGGTAATAGAGATGCAGAAAAGCAAAAGGAAAATAAAATTGAGAAAGTGGGGCACATCCACAAGCTACAAAAGAGAAAAAACAAGGCTCCAGCATTTTCCCGAGAAACTAATGGGAGGGGAGGAGAGGGCAAAGGTGACCTAACCGCCCACGTGGCCTTGGCCCTTTTCAATTCCTTTACAATAAATATTCAACGACTGTTTATGTTTCTGTAATGCTAAAAAACTGCGAACATGTTATCAAATTGGTGCCCTAAACATAGAAGGACATCTCATATTCACTGAACCAACCCACCGCCACCACCATCCTCTGCTATTGCGTGTTCTAATCAAAATTTTGACTAATTGTTTCTCTAAATTATAAATAAAGAAAATTTGTTTGGCAGTTGGTTTGGTTGATTGGAAAACAAAATTCAAAACTCTCTCTTTGCTTCTCATTTATTTTCCCATGAAATAAAGGACACAAAAAAACATTAAGTATGATACAGTTTATTATTGTTGGACATTTTATTGAATTGATGTATTTTTCCTAATTAAATGCTATTTAGTACCAACATCCAATAAAATAGATGTTTTATCTAAAAAAGTAACGTCCAAGCTCAAGCAAATTTGTGTTTCATGCAGCTACACAATTTTTTTTAAAACCTTGGTAGTGTATACGCGGTGATTGTAATATGATATTTCAAATAAATAAAAAACTTGGTTGTGTTTTTTCTTTAAAAAGAAAATCCTTTTCTTTGGGTTCATGTATCTGATAAATTACATTGAGTCTAAGGTTATAGACAAGTATATAAAATATTTAATCAACAGTTATCTGATTAAGCAGGTGAGTTGAAAAAGCTGGAATTATATTTTTCAAAATATATAACTGTTAACGTCGCTCCCATTGGCGTGAAAACCGCATTTGCATGTGCCCCCTTACCTTCCATATTTTTCTATATATTTATGTTTCACTCATCTCTCCCATTCTTAATTCTGCATTGTTTTTGTTACACCTGAAAAAAAAAATGGGGAATTGCTTCACAAACACCAAAGTTGTAGCTCAAGACGACCAGGACGACACAGAAGACATCAAAGAGACAAGAAACGTTATTCCAGCTGCTGGGGTACTTGAGACTAAGAAGGAAAAGAAGAAGAAAGTGGTTAGCTTCAAAGTAAACCAAGAAAACAACGTTGATAGTGGAAAACCCAAAGATGGGGTTGTGAGGATAAGATTTGTGGTGACACGGAAAGAGTTGAAGCAAATTTTAAGTAGTGGGAAAGATTTAAACAAGTATTCTTCAATGGAGGAACTGGTAAGAGCTATGAAATTGAGAGAGAACGATGTTTGTGATGACGGCTTCCATGGAGCCTGGAGACCGGCATTGGAGACTATTCCAGAGGAATATTAACACACGCAAAAAAACCCAAGCATAACTGTGACTTATAATCAGTTTTTTCTCCTCATTAACTGATCTATCTGTTTATTGTAAAAAAACAAAACATTTTATTGTAGTTTATTGTGAGAATAGAGATTGCTGTTCTGAATGTCGTTTGCTTCTGTTTTTTTTTAGGTGGCTGATCAGGTTTTGGACCAAGTTTTATGTTGGATCCTTAGTTGAATTTAATGAAAACCATTCACCATGTCTGCATAATTATGTCAGTTTTGCGTTTTTTCTATTGGATTCACGATGTTTCACAATAACTTTAACCACGGAAATTATTACATGAATCTTTCTTATAACAAAAAAAATTATCCGCGTCAGATTTTGGATTACTCAACCCTATTATGGAGGTTTGATTCTTTTTTTACCTTTCCTCATTGTCTATTTCTATATTTCAATGAGATGAACCGAGAAAGAAGTTTAAAAATTACCAGAAATTAAAAATTAACCATCTTCAAGTTAACAACTTAAAAAAAAAAAAATTGGGGGTTTTAAGCAATTCAACATCAGCAATGGAAGAATTATAGGCTGAGCAAAAAAATTTGAGGGATTACAGAATCTGGTCTGTTCCTTTTCAAAGGACGCAAAATCAGGATCCCCTTCTTTCTTGTCGGAAATCTTCTACAGTCTCGTGGCGGCAGTGGAGCAGTGCCGACGATTCTTCTGTCGATACCGTTTGTGTTTGTCAGTAGTACCCAAGCAAATTGTCTCGCTGTGGAGGTGATAGCATGTTTTAAATGTTTAAATCAATTAATTCTTGAATTAAATCCTGTTAATTTGGTGATTTTATGTTTAAATTTAGTCAGGAACGCAATTCGGATGCTTTAAATAAAAAACAAGCAGAAAATGGCTAAATTGCAGCACAAGCAATAAAAAAAGGGGACGAATCATAAATTTTGAGACATTTAAGGGTTGATCAGATTTTTGACTTTGTAAAAGCCATATTTAGAAAAAATTTGATATGAATTTGATTTCATGTAATTGGTTGTTAGGTGAATTAGACTAATTTTAATATATGATGTGCGTATAAATAAGGTGTGTGGTGGTCTTTGAAAAATACACTTGAATACACTGGAAATTGAATGGAATTATTTTTAGTCCTTTCTATTTCATGCGTCAGTAGCATTCTGTCATTTTATTTCCTTTTCCTTATATATTTACAAATTTATTCAATTGCTCCCTTCCCTTTCCAACTTTTTCATTTCCACTAACACCAACTAACATGATTAATCTCATGTTTTACTAAAATTCTACCTAGTTTTAGGCCGTTATTATTTCCGGTCAAGAATCATGAGAAAATGAATCTACACTAAAAATCTTTCATAACGGTATTCACCATCTTTCTAAAATATGGTATAGTGCAAATTCGTCCATTAAAGTTAATTCAATTTCAATACAAAGTGCACGTTGGGTTGAAGTCGTTTTGGCATACAGTTGGGAAGTCGAGTCGGCTGTGTTGTATTCGGATTTCCATGAACAATTTGCCTTTTCTTGGCAGGGTCATACTAGTGGGATTTTCGTCAGTGGAGATAATGATCGGATTTAAACGACCCACGTAGTTAAGGTTGTTGATTCGAGTTGGGTTCTTCAGAATGCAAGGCTGTCGGGGTCTTGAATTGCGAATGCATGCATCGTGGTTAGACAATCGGTAAGGGTTGGTTTGCAGGTCTTACCAGAATTGACTACAAAAGGAAGAATTAGTGGTTGAGACGTTCTTGGTTGCTATAGCCAGCTTATGGTTTGGAAGAAAAAGCCTATTTTGAAGGACAAATTCAGTACCGGAATTCACCAAGTCTAAGGCTAAGACTTTATATTACTGCTTACTAAATTTGATTCCATTTTCTTATTTTATTTTCGATTAATATAATTGTTTATTGCTGCTATTTCACTTTATTTACTTTCTAAACATTTTCATCTCTCATTACTTATTTATCTTTTTTTAGCAAGTTCGTCACGAGTCGTGGGCACGACTATTGCTGCAATAATATATTTGGTCACAACAAAAGGCGAAATTGGATAACCGATCCCTGTGGATTCGACCCTACTGCTCTAAACTGCTATTTCGTACTATTTTGTCATAGGAATTTTTATTTAGTGGTTTCGATGCCCATCAAATTTTGGTGTTGTTGCCGAGGATTGGAAATATTTTTTTTCTAATTTTTGTTTGTTTTCCTTGTGACCAAGCCCGAACCAGGGACTCTAGAATTTGAAATGAAAATAGAGAAGTTGGCTCGAACACTGCGAAGAGAAGCTATTTGGCTCGGTAAAGGACCAGAACCCCAGTTCGAAACATGATCTTATACCGAGGACATTTTTTTATTCGATGAACTAGCTGAAATGGTAGATCAAAATTATTTGGCGAGAGGAATGCCGTTCGAGTTGAAATCGAGCTTAATTCATCTATTGCCCACCTTTTGCAGATTACAAAATGAAAATCTTCGTACCCATCTTAAAGAATCTCACATGGTTTGCACAAGCATGAAACCTCAAGGAGTGACTAAAGATCAAATTAAACTTTGTGATTTTCCTTTCTCGTTAGCTGACTCTGCTAGAGAGTGGTAATTTTATTTACCTCCTGGTTCAGTTAATACATGGTCTGATATTTCTCATTTATTTCTTGATAGATTTTTTCCAACAACGCGGGCGGTCGAATTAAAACGAGACATTTTAGGAATTCGACAAAAGGAGATTGAATTGCTCTATGATACTGGGAACTATATAAAAAGTTGTGTACAAGTTGTCCACAACATGGTCTGACTGAATAATCGCTTTTGCAGTATTTCTACGATGAGTTACTCTCAATGAAAATGAAGATGATAGATGTTGCTAGTGGAGGGGCATTTGTAAATATGATGCCTCAGAGAGCAAGAGAGTTGATTTCGACCATGAATGTGAATTCTCAACAATTCTGACCAGCAACAGAACCCACGAAACGGGTTCATAGGTTAAGTTCTCTATCTTTAGAAGATAAAATTGATAAGCTTACTAATGTTGTTCAAAATTTGCTTATAGATAAAACAAGCCCGACACGGTTGTGTGGAATTTGTGCTATGTCTGTTCATTCGATGGACTCATGTCCTATTTTACACGAGGGTTCGACAAAACAAGTGAATGTTGTCAGAGACTTTCTAAGGTCACCACAAAGGCGATATGATCCCTATTCGAACACCTATAATGTGGGGTGGAAAGATCATCCAAATATGAGTTATGGGTCGAATTGATGTAGTCGTAAACCAACTAAAAATTCGACAAAGGCAAGTGCACCTATCAATTAATAGTATAGCTATGGTGAGCACAGAAGACTAAAAGTACTAGTAATTACCGTCTTCCTATTATTTATCCGATAAATTGGAGCGATTGATTAAAACTAAAATTAACTAAATTAATTAACTAAAGAACACAACAAAGAATAAATCAGGAAAACAAACGATTAACAACCAAGAAGCAAAACAATACTCAGAAAATAATCCACTTAGATTTCATCTGTCATTATCAGTCTGAATTAAATAATTTCTTCACTTAGTATCTTGATCCGTAGAAATCCCTAAATTATGCTAATATCTCTTTTGAGAGTAAGAGCAACTGACTGTTGGTTTATTAATTGAAATTTCTTTCTAATTAAAACCCATATTGTCGCATTAACTCGATCTATGGATCCGCCTATTAGATTTGACTCTAATTCGGTAGATTTATGTCATCCTATTTCTAGGATTGCATGCAACTCCACTCAATTATGCTAGATCTACTCTTAAACAGGAACTTTTCCTCCTCTATTCAAGCACATCAAACATGGATTAATAGTTAGAAAATATTAAACCAAGAATTAAGCACATAAAATTGAGACCAAGATTCAAGTATTTATTGTGTAAAATAGAAATCAAATGACAAAATCCATCCTAGGGTTCATTTCTCTAGGTATTTAGAAAATCAGTTCATAATCGCAAATAAAAACATCTCAAAGACAGTATAACCACAAGAAATAAAAAAAAAACTCATAATAAACTTTAAAGAAATCAAAAGGAGATCTTCCATCTTGATGGAAATCTGCTTCAGAGTCGGCTTCAATGGTGTTTTTTGAGTTGTTTTCTTCAATATTCTTTGATGGCTTACTCCCCACTTCTTATATTTGGTATATATATAGGTTTTAGAATGCCCAAAAACCTTAAAAATTATGTTTTTTCATGTTTTCAGAGTGTATTTCGTGAAATCCACACGGTCTGGCACATGGTCGTGTGGCAGTCTGTGTGGAATGACTCAACCCGTGTGGCTCTTAAAACTTGCTCTGATTTTTTTATTTTTTCTCTTTTTCTCTCCTTTTGCTCCAAAATGCTTTCTTAAGTATAGAAACATGAATTTAGAGGATTAGAAGCATAAAATTCACCATTTTACATCGAATAATCATCCAAAAATGCATTAAGAATGGGGCTAAAACATGTTACTTTTGACATTTATCACGAATCCTCGATTCAATCAGCCATACCAACAAAGGTTACTTCCGAATCAACAATTACTACCTCTAAAATCATCTTTAGAAGCCATAGTAGAAAGGTTAGCCAACAATACTGAAAAATTTCAACAAAAAACTAACATGCATTTGCAAGAAATAGATAAGCAAGTAAGCAAGCTTGTGTTCATGGTAAGCTGTTTGGAGTCCCAAGGTAAGTTTCCATCTCAAACTGAACCTAATCCTTGACATAATGCAAGTGTTATGACATTAAGAAGTGGAATAGTTTTGGATTCAGCTCTTGACATGAATCATACCCACAACCTAGAACGAGAAAAATAGGAGCCCGATCCAGCATCCACTACAGATTCGACTCTTCAAAAGTCATTTACAACACCGCTTTCATTTCCTAGAAGACTCATCCAATGCAAAAAGGAGCGAGAAAAGAAGGAGATCCTTAACATTTTTTGAAAGGTAAAAATAAGCATTCCTCTTCTTGATGCGATTAAGTAAATTCCATGATATGCAAAATTCTGAAAAGAATTATGTACAAGTAAGAAGAAGCTCTAGTGCAATGAAAAGGAGAGTATCGGAGAAAATATCTCCGTTGTTTTACAAAAGAAAATCTCACCTAAGTTTAAGGACCAATGTATGTTTTTTATATATTACAAAATAGATAGTGTTGGAAATAAAAAAAAACCATGTGTGACTTAGGTGCATCTATTAATGTTATGCCTTTGTCTATTTATAAACTACTAAAAACAGGTCATTTGAAAGAAGTAGGTGTAATCGTTCAGTTTGCAAATAGGTCTGCAGTGTATCTGTCAAGGCAAATGAATTAATTTTTCCTACAGATTTCTACATTATCGACATAGAGGATGACAACTTGATTAATTCTTCTGATATACTACTTGGGAGACCATTTTTGAGTACTGCACAAACAAAGATTGATGTGCGGAGTGCAACACTCACTATAAAGCTCGATGGAAAAGTGGTGAAACTTAATGTTTATGGGGCCATGAGTTGTTCTAACACGATTATTAATGTCTCTAGTATTGATATTATTGAGCCACTAACAAAGTTACATTTTGAATATCATGAAAAGGATGCGTTACAAACTATGCTTTGTAAGAGTTTAGACCTCGATACTATGGATAAATTAGAGGAATTAATGACGTTGGAAGGACCAATTTATGAATATGTCATTCACATGAAGGCCCCAAAATTAGAGCTCAAATCATTACCGGAACATTTAAAGATTCCGGTAGAGGAAAAGGGAATTTAAGGAAAAGGGATCCCAAACGGAGAAGTTCATAGATGCCTCAATCCACCAATGATGGGGGAATCCAGGAAGTACTTCAAGGACAATGGGAAAAGGTTGAAACCTTTCTTCGAGAACTTCCAAGTGCGTGTAATGGAAGAATTAATTCTCAAGGAACCAAACGAATAACACTCACGTCGTCGAGCTAACAACGTTAAATAAAAGTGCCTTTTGGGATGCAACCCATATTTATTTATTTTAATTTATTTAATTTTGAATTTAGTTTAATTTCTGTCGAAAATAAAAAAAATAAGATTATTATTTAATCTATTTTAATGTGTTGTTTTCTAGGAAATATGGTGGAGGCTATCCATTTTCATCAAAAAATAAATCAGAAATGGATTTCTTTTGTGGCATGGGCACGCCTTGTGAAATTTCAGTGCGACCATTTATTGAAACATACACCCAGGATCAAACCGACCAGAATGAACCCGAACTGCCTAAACCACCCTCTGCCGAATTAAACATATACAAGGAGTATATTTGACCCTTTTCTTTCTTATTTATTCTTTTATTATTACACATTGAGCGCAATGTGAGCTAAGTAGAGGGTGTTGGATTAGTAAGTATGCATGATTTTTTTCTCTTTGGCATGTGTTAATTCTTATGCTGAGATTATTCATTAATTTGTTTGGCATTGAGCCTCTAATTCCAATGCTTAGTCAATTTAGATAGTTAGGCAGTTCTTGAATTAAAGTGTTCATTATCTAGTTTAATCGATGTCTGTGTAATGAAGTTAAATATTGTAATTAGATTGTTTCATGAAAATTGATTGTTTATAAATTTGTTTGGTAAGTATATCATTCTTAGTTGTTTAATTTTAAATGTATTTTCTAATGGAATAAAAAATAAAAATTAAAAATCTACTCTGCTGATGGCTTAAGTTATGAATGAAGATTTCGAGAATGTGACCGAATTTAGTAACCGGGATGAGGTGCTTGGGTTGTCATCTTGGTTCGCATGAAAAGGTTCGAGTGGCAAACTGGAAACTTACAAACACTCTGCTAACCAAGCTACCATGAATAGGGAAAAATAGTCCATTTGGAGACGTGTCAAATTGAGTAACCAGGGTAAGGTGTCTGGGTTGTCATCTCACTTCGCGTAAAAAGGTTTGACTATGTCCCAAATTTGCTGTATAATTAATTGAGAATAAATACCTTGCAAATTTTGGTTCAATTTCAATTTAGTGAAATGATTGAATTTATATGTTTGAATTTATAGACACTTGTTGATTAAACTGAGTATTTGAACACTTATTCATTTTTCACCTAAATTGTTTGCATTGATCATGGTTACAAAATAGAGGCTTGATTTTTGATAATTTATTGGATAGTTTCTAATGTAGGAACATACAATATGCTTGAAGACAAGCATAGGCTAAGTAGGGGTATTTGATAGCATGTTTGTATTTGATAGCATGTTTTACATGTTTAAATGGATTAATTCTTAAATTAAATATTGCTAATTTGGTGATTTTATGTTTAAATTCTATCAGGAACGCAATTCGGATTTAAATAAAAAAAACAAGTAGAAAATGACTAAATTGGAGCACAAGAAATAAAAGAGGGGTCGAATAAAAAAATTTGAGACATTTAAGGGCTGATTAGATTTTTGACTTTGTAGAGCCATATTTAGAAAAAAAATCTGATATGAATTTGATTTCATGTAATTGGTTGTTAGGTGAGTTAAACTAATTTTAGTATATGATATGTATATAAATAGGGTATGTGGTGGCACTTGAAAAACACACCTGAATACACTGGAAATTGAATGAAATTATTTTTATTCCTTTTTATTTCATGCGTCAGTGGCATTCTGCCATTTTATTTCCTTTTCCTTGTTTCTTTACAAATTTATTCAATTGCTTCCTAAGTCCCTTCCCTTTCCACCTTCTACCATTTCCACTAAATTCATTTACATACACTAACTAGTATGATTAATCTCATGTTTCACTAAACTTCTATTTAGCTTTAGGTCAGTATTATTTTCAGTCAAAAATCGTGAGAAAATGAATCCGCATTAAAAATATTTCATAACGGTATTTATCATCTTTTCGGAATATGGGATAGTGCAAATTCGTCTCTTAAAGTTAATTCAATTTCAACACAAAGTGCACTTTGGGTTGGAGTCGTTTTGGCGTACAGTCGGGAAGTCAAGTCGGCCGTGCTGTATTCGAATTTTCGCGAACAATTTGGCGTATCCTGGCGGGGTCATACTAGTGAGATTTTTGTCAAGGGAGATAGTTATCAGATTTAAACGACCCACGTGGTTGAGGTCATTGATCCGAGTTGGGTTCTTCAGAAGGCAAGGCTGTCGGGGTTTTGAATTGTGAACGTGTGTATCGCGGTTAGACAATCGGTAAGGGTTGGTTTGCAAGTCGTACTAGAATTGACTATGAAAGGAATAATTGACGGTTGGGACGTTCTTGGTCGCTATAGTTAGCTTATGGTTTGGAAGAAAAAACCTATTTTCAAGGATCGATTCTATATCAGAATACATCGAGTGTAAGGCTGAGACTTTATATTACTACATTACTAAATTCGATTCTATTTTTTTATTTTATTTTTTATTAATATAATTTTTATTGCTGTTGTTTCACTTTATTTACTTTCTAAACATTTTCATCTCCCCTTATTTATTTATTTTTTCATCAAGTTCATCACGAGTCATGAGCATGACTATTATCACGACAGTAATTTTGGTCATAAGAAAATGCTAAATTGGATAACTAATCTCTATGGATTCGACCTTACTGCTCTATACTGCTATTTCGTATTATTTTGTCGTAAGAATTTTTATTTAGTGGTTTCGACCTCCATTAGGAAATGTTCTGAGCTATGTGGAATTTGCTTAGTCCGTGGAATAATCGTTGGCTACTCCCTCAAATGCTGTGTATAACAGTGGACTTCCAAGGTTCTCAATCGGTTAAAAGACTATTAACCCTTTCAAATCCGGTTAAGTTTCGTATTAAGAAAATGGGTAACTAATTTTCTAAGTATTCAAATACTTTATTTTTTAAAAAAAATACTTTTTCAAGATTCAAGAAATGAAAGCTTAATTTTCAATATCAAAATTAAATCAAAACTCTGGTAAGGAAAAGTTAATTTCTTTTTATATTTACAATACAATAAAATAATTGATAGAAAAAGAAGATGGAGAACAAACAAAGTAAAAAAGAAAAAAAAAGAAAAAATCAAGTCCAC
>JABFAF010279766.1:0-13336 GCA_013677275.1 Gossypium schwendimanii | reverse complement strand
ACATTAATTAATCAACTAGGTACCAATTTTGGGTGTTACGAGGGTGCTAATCCTTCCTCGTACGTAACCAACTCCTGAACCCATTTTTCTAAATTTCGTGGACCAAACTCGTTGTTTTAATAAAGTTAAATCATTTATTAAAAACAACCACTTTTTAAGGTGATCCGATCAGACCTTATCAAAAAGGATTGGTGGCGACTCCCATCTTTGTTTTAATTTTCAAAAAAATCCAAGTCGACCCCGTTTTTATCAAAAAAAATGATGTCAACAGCTTGGCGACTCCACTGGGGAATAAAAAGAGAGTTAAGCCACGAGTTGATTACTTTTTGTCTTTTTGTCGAAAATTAAAAGTTTGATTTAAATATACGATCCTTTCATTGCATTTCATTCGTCTGTGTTACAATTGTCATTGTTGTGGTTTATAATTGCTGTGTTGGTTTAAATTTTGGGTATCTTTCTGCATTGCATTGTATGACCTTTGCTCACACCCTTTTAAGTGGGAGTGAAAAGCTACTCCTTCGTGATGTTTTCACCTCCGTGCAGGATAGTGAATCGCTTTCGGAATACATCTGTACCTATGTCTTCGTGAGATTTTCATCTCCGTGCAGCCATAGGGAAATGTATTCCCCTAAACCGAACTCAGTCTATATGAGCCTATAATGGGTGAAGATCAAGGAATTTGCTGGTTTGGGTACCCTTACTTTATAACCAAACCTCATGTAGTGAACCCTAGGAGCTCACCCTAGGTAGAACTACGCCGAACCCTAGAAGATACCCAAATATGTGTTTTATTTCGGGATTGTATGTTTATACCTGATATTGACTTCTTATGTTTGCTTTGGATACATGACATTTTCAACTGCTTGGCATTTCATCATAAAAGGCGTTGGTTCATATTCGGTTTCTAGATAGAAAGCTTATCATGGAAAGGGGGTTTCTTGATAAGGTGGAAGATAATGCGGCGGTCCGAATTTGGTCAGAAACAACATAGCGGGAGAAAGGCGATAGTTTGGCTGAAGGATATACATCAAAATTATGGGACTTTACCCGTATTAGCATAGCTCAAAATAGTTTGCAAGAATTGAAGGAAATTTGGGACTAATGGAACGAAGAGGTCAGACAACTTTTCTATTCCAATTATGGGGATTTGTCGTACCTGCTAGATATGAAGGTAGACAATCACCTGTTCCGGGCTCTCGTACGAACCCCGCCTACATTTATTTCACATTCAAAAAAGTCGACTTAGTGCCTACGATAGAAGAATATATAGCTGTACTTCAGTGTACGAAGATTCAGGCCAACAAAGTTTACTCAAGAGCTGTAAATCTGCTGACCTTCCTGAAGAAGTTGATAAACATAACAGAGATGAGTGAGCAGTGGGTTACAGCCCGAATCAAACAAAAGGGGGATAAGAAGTGCATTTCTTGGAGGAATTTGAAAGATATAGTTCTAACGCACCCAGACATGAAGAAGAGGGTAGATGTCTTTGCCTTGAGCATATACGGCTTAGTTATCTTTCCCAGGGCTTTGGGACATGTTGACGAAGCAGTCACTGACTTGTTCGACCGTCTTGATAAAGGGGTTACACCAGTTCTAGCAATTTTGGTAGAAACATTCAGGTCACTGAATGCCTGTCGGGGAGCGAGTGAGGGTAGATTCATCGGATGTGCAGAGCTATTACTCGCGTGGCTCCACAGTCATTTTTGGAAAGTTGATAAGGTTTCATATCGGGTCTTCTTTGAAAATTATTCGCCACTAAAGGAGGTAGTAACTACACCAAGGAGGGATGACATCTCGATGGAAAAGTGGATGGCAATTCTTCAGAACCTGCAAGAAGAAGACGTTGAGTGGAGAGCTCCGTGGTTGCTTCCAGATGAAATTTTGTACCGATGCGGTGATTTTGATTGGGTTCCTCTGCTTGGAATCTGGGGAGCTGTTGGTTATGCCCCATTGCTAGTGCTTAGGCAGTACAGGTCAAGGCAGTTTGTACCCGCAACCCAGGGACTAGCTGAGTGTGAATTTTCGTACGGGGAAGATGGTTACAAGAAGAAAATTCGAGAGATGACCAATGCTTGGAAACAAACTCGTCGGATGAAGAGATTAGCCGTAGGCCCAATGACGACTCCTGAGTATATTGAATGGCGGGTTAGGAGAATCAATGATAATATCCCCGAACCAAGTCACGAAGGTAGTCAGTCGATAGAGGAGCATTTATGGGTTGTCCCTTCTGAATTAGAAATCATAAACCAAGATTTTGAAAGGAGAAATGCATAATTAGAAAAGTAGATAGAGCAAATGGATGAAGAAAAGATAAACTTGAGATTAGACACAGACGTTCAGAAACTAGGTAGAAAGATTAAGAAAAGGGAAAGCTAAGGCTGAGGAGGATCTAGATAGCTTGAAAACAAATTACAAGAAGTTGTGGTCATCAATGAGAACTACCGGGTTGAGAAAAACTTCGGAGCAGTGGCGTGAAGAGATCCAGAAGAAAAGAACAAGGCCGACAGATGGGAAAGGAGGTTCCAAGAAGTCCCAGCACAAAATGAGGCTCTAAAGAAGAGTTTGTCAGAGAACCAAAAGGAAAAAGGTGAACTAGAGAATAGAGTGACTGAGTTAGAAGGATCTCTCCATCGGTATCGAAATCGGAATTCTGCGATGGAATTGAGAGCAAGCTTAAATAGAATTGAAGAAATGAAAGAAAGAATAAAAGAGTTAGAAGTAGCATTGTGAAATTGCGAGATCTGGGTCGAGTATTTGGAAGTTAATGAAGATCATCAGAACGAGCATCTGCATTACTTTCAGAACCAAGTCAGAGATAGAGATCATATTATGGAAGAAGTCGTGGTTCAAATCCGGGAGGTAGCTGATCATCTACAGACTTTGGCGGTGCAAGCTGATGTGCTGAGCGTGAAGTACGAGTTGGAGTCAAGTCAAGGACAAAAGTTAGCCTCGTTACTTAGGAAGATTAGAGTTCTGAGTATTAGGGCTAAGTCGTATTTGTAATCCACCTTATGTAAAGAAGTTTTTTTTCTAGTAAATTTTTCAAAATGAAATTGAATTAGAATTAATGCCTTTTTGCATTCATTTCATGTATTGCATCACATCATATGCATTAACGACCATTAAAAGACCCTAATTGAATAAAATTATTTCAGTTAACCTGGAAAACCAACACCCTTACGGCACTCAGGCGAAATCAAATAATGGATCAAAGATTAGAAAAGCTTGAACAGCTCCAAAAAGAGATGCAAGACCAGATGCAAGAGTGACTGGAAAGAATTCAGCAAGATATGATAGAAAAGATGTGAGAGTCCCAGAATGACATGATGGCTCCGTTAACGCAGCTGTTGACCGGAGGAAATGAAAAGGGAAAGGACCGCGTAGTTAATGTTGAAGAGGGAAATAATGATGGACCCCTTTACCCTCCAGGATTTACCTCTTCGCATGTGCATACTCAAGCTAAGATGTACCCACACAAATTCTCCGTTACAATAAGACCTCAGCAGCTTCAGACGGGTACCTCAATGCCAATGAACTTCCAAATTGGAGTAAGTTCTAACCCCAGAGAGAACCCTACTAATCCCATCGTCCCCGACTTCGACGAAGTGGTTGAGAAAGAGAAAACAAAATAAGAATTGCCAAAGCAGCTGGAGGAGAGATGTAAATGGCTCGAAGAAAATTTTAGGGCAATGGAATGTATTGAGAATTATTGGAGGGTTGACGCTAAAGACCTAAGCTTGGTTCCAGATCTAGCTTGCCTATAAGTTCAAAATGCCGAAATTTGAGAAATACAATGGGACCAGTTGCCCGGAAGCACATGTTACCATGTTTTGTAGGCGTATGACTAGATACGTCAACAATGACCAATTGCATATACACTGTTTTCAAGATAGCCTCATAGGGGCAGTGTCTAAATGGTACAATCAATTGAGTCGTATCGAGTTTAGTTCTTGGAGGGATTTAGCACAAGCATTTATGAAGCAATACAGTCATATGGCAGATATGGTTCTGAATAGAATCACCTTACAAAATATGGAGAAAAAGACTAATGAAAGTTTTAGGCAATACGCACAAAGGTGGAGGGAGATTGCCATCCAAGTTCAGCCACCACTCTTGGAAAGAGAAATGACAGTGCTCTTTATTAATACATTGAAAGCCCCATTCATCACACATCTGTTGGGAAGTGCCACGAAAAGCTTCTCTGACATAGTTATGAATGGAGAAATGATTGAAAATGCTATAAGGAGTGGGAAGATCAACGCTAGAGAAAGTAACTGAAGATAGGCTCCAAGAAAAAATGAGAATGAAGTGAACAACGTGAGTACCTATAACAAGAGTTACTCAAAATCGATCATGATAAACCAACCAAGAAAGATAGCTGCTAATCAACAAACTTCATCAAGACAAGAATCTAACACAAGACAGAACACGAAAAAGACAAAGTTCACTCCAATCCTGGTATCATACAAGGAGTTGTATAAAAACTTGTTTGATGCACATATTGTTTCCCTTTCTATTTAAAACCCCTACAACCTTCGTACCCCAAATGGTATGATGCAAATGCACAACGTGACTATCATGCGGGGATCACAGGGCATTCAATAGAAAATTGCACAGGCTTCAAAAAGTTGGTTGAAAGGTTAATTAGCATGGGCGTTGTCAAGATCGATGATTCGCCCAATGTGGAAAACCCATTACCTAACCATGCTGATAAAGGGGTAAATATGATAAGTGGGAACACGGAAAGGAAAGTCAAGGAAGATATTACGGAAGTAAAAACCCCTCTGAAATGGGTTTGGAAGAAAATGGTGGAAAGGAGGTTAATCAGTTCAAATTTAGAGGAGATGTGCAGGGAGACGAGCAATTATTGCGAGTTCCACCGCGAAGAAGGGCACAAGATCCAGGAATGCACAGAATTCAGAACCTTAGTACAAAGCATGATGGATAATAAGGAGGTGGAGTTCTATGAAGAAGTCGAGGAAGGGGGAAGTATATGCTCGTCAGAATCAACAACAAGGGTTCCGAAGATTAGCCATCCTGTATTCATTATCTCGCAACCAAAGAAGGATAAGGCGGAAGTACCAGTAACGCCGAAGATAATAATCAAGAAGCCCGCAGGCTTTCCTTACAAAGATAACAAGAAAGTCCCGTGGAATTATGCGTGCAACACAACTATTCAAGAAAAGGGAATTTCAGCCAGTGTTGTAAAAGATGATCAAGGCGTGGGTTCTTATACGTGCAGTGGGAAGTTCTATGATTTGATAAGTCCTCCAGTCGAGCTGGTAAAGGGAAAAGCCATAGCAACGGAGCAAGAGAAAGAGAAAACAGCCAAGCTTGCGTTACCTATCACCGAGCCAGTGAAAGAAGAAGAAGCTAAGGAGTTCCTCAAATTTCTGAAGCACAGTGAATACAGTGTTGTGGAGCAATTGATAAACAGCTAGCCCGTATATTCGTGTTAGCCTTGCTCTTAAGCTCTGAAGTACATCGAAAGGCGTTGATGAAAGTGCTGAATGAGACCTATGTAGCTAATGACATCTCTATCAACAAGTTAGATCAGTTGGTCAACATCATAAACACCGATTACTTTATCTTCTTTAACGATGACGAAATACCACCTGGAGGCATGGGATCCACCAAAGCTTTGCATATTACCACTCGATGCAAGGAGTACACCTTGACAGGAGTTTTGATAGATAATGGGTCAACATTAAATGTATTGCCCCTATCCACACTTAACAGGCTACTTGTGGATAGTTCGCATATGAAGACATGTCAGAACATAGTGAGGGCATTCGATGGAACAGAAAGAAAGGTCATAAGAAGAATCGAGATACCTTTGTTGATCGGCCCAACTATTTACGAGGTGGATTTTCTCGTAATGGATATCAAGCCCTCCTATAATTGTCTATTAGGAAGGCCATAGATACATTCGGCGGGGGCTGTACCATCATCGTTACATCAGAAGCTGAAGTTGGTGTCAGAGGGTCAGTTGGTGACAATAAACGCTGAAGAGGATATCATAGCGCTGTAGCTAACGATACAACTTACGTGGAAGCCAATGATGATGCAGTTGAATGCTCCTTTCGATCTTTGGAGTTTGTAAACAAAACATTTATTTCTGAATGAGGCAAAATTCCCATGCCAGAAATATCTAAGACCACAATAATGGGGTTACAATTGTTAGTGGGAAAAGGAGCCTTACCCGGAAGAGGATTGGGGAGATATCTCCAAGGAAGAACTGAGGCTCCAATGCTGAAGGAAAAATAAGATCGCTTTGGCTTAGGATATAAGCCAAACATGAAGCAGAAAAGGAAATAGCTGGAAAAAAGGCAAGAAAGGAGAAGGGCACGCCTAAATGGAGAGGAAGTTAAAAGGGAGCCAATGATAATCCCCCACATATCCAAAACCTTTGTATCAGGGGGGATCATTCATCCTGAGAAAAGTATGCTGAGGGAGGAAAGCATCAATGCCATACATGAAGACACGAATGAAGAGGGGATTATGTTAGATATTTGTCCCTATGAACCTGAGAGTGTTCTAAATAATTGGACTGCAGAAGAAATACCTGAAGTTTTTAGAGCTTTCTCATTGTAATATTCAAAACATGTTTGTTGTTATAGCTTAGAGAACAATGAAAACTTTTTGTCAAATGGGCACATATCTGAACATTGTTATTTTAATGAAATATGTCTTTGCAATTATTTTGAGCAGATATTCTTTCAAGATTCTTTCATTACTTTTGCACTAATAATCATTGTGGATTCTTTCATTCTTTTGGGATTTTCTTCCCAAATCATTCATTCATTAATTCATAAACATACAATAAATAAATATTCTTAAATTCATAAATTCTTTGTATATTCTTTGATACTTATAATAGGTCCTCAGATATCAATGACGTGAGTGACTCTACTATGGAATTGGAAAATCCTTTTAAGCAGGATATGTGTTTAAAAGGATCTCACGACTTTGAAGATAACATAGGTTGTAACCTATCTCTAAACTTGTTGAGGATGGTAGAATAGGAAGAGAAACAAATCCTAGCTCACAAGGAGACGGTGGAGACCGTTACCCTGGAGGAGGGAAAGATGGTGAAGATTGGAACATGCATGACTGAAGAAGCAAAGCAAGACTTTATTGAGTTGCTTCGAGAGTTCAAAGACTTCTTCGCATGGTCATATCAAGATATGCCTGGGTTAAATACTGACATCGTGGTTCACCGTCTTCTTATAAAGGAAGATTACAAACCAGTTCAGCAAAAACTTCAGAGGATAAGGCCTGATGTTGTACTAAAAATAAAAGAAGAGGTTCAAAAGCAATTCGATGCTGGGTTCTTACAAATGGTCAAATACTCAGAATGGGTAGCCAATATTGTACCCGTGTGTAGATTACAGATATTTGATTAAGGCTGGCCCAAAATATAATTTTCCCTTGCCTCACATCGACACCCTGGTGGATAACATGGCGGGGTACTCATTATTCTCCTTCATGGGTGGTTTCTCGGGATATAACCAAATTAAGATGCATCCTGAAGATATGAAGAAAACCACATTTATAACCTCATGGGGAATATTTTGCTACAAAGTGATGCCATTCGGGTTGAAAAATATGGGAGCCACATACCAGAGAGCCATGGTGACCCTCTTCCATGATATGACGCATAAGGAAATTGAAGTATATGTTGATGACATGATTGCGAAATCCCGGACGGAAAGAGAGCATACGCGAGTCTTAAGAAAGTTGTTCTTAAGATTAAGAAAGTTCCAACTCAAACTTAATCCAGCCAAATGTATTTTCGGAGCTAGGTCGATAAAACTTTTAGGGTTTGTAGTTAGTGAAAAAGGGATCGAGATTGATCTAGACAAAGTCAAGGCAATTCGAGATTTGCCTCTACCATGTACCCATAAAGAAGTTCGAGGTTTCTTAGGAAGATTGAATTACATTGCTCGGTTCATTTCGCAATTGACCAAGAAATGTGATCCCATATTCCGTCTTCTGAAGTAACATAATCCAGATATGTGGAATGAAGAATGTCAGGAGGCTTTTGACAAGATAAAATAGTACTTGTCCAATACTCCAGTATTGTCACCACCTAGGCCAGACAAACCACTAATCCTGTATTTAACAGTGTTTGACAACTCCATGGGATGTGTGCTAGGTCAACATGATGAGATGGGGAAGAAGGAGAAGGCGATCTATTATCTCAATAAGAAATTTACTGACTATGAAATGAGATATTCGCCCATTGAAAAGTTATGTTACGCCCTGGTCGGGACAACACGGAGACTGAGACAATACATGCTCTATCATACGACTTGGTTAATTTCAAAGTTATACCCTTTAAAGTATATGATGGAGTCGACTGTGTTGAATGAGAGGATGGTTAGGTGGCAGATCCTACTCTCCAAATTTGATATAGTCTACGTAAATCAGAAGGCCGTCAAAGGGAGCGCGATAGCAGAATTTTTGGCCAGCAGAGCTTTAGAAGACTATGAACCTCTGAATTTTGATTTCCTGAATGAAGATTTGATGTATGTTGCAACTGCTGAAGAGGATTCCTACGAAAATCACCCTTGGAAGCTAAGCTTTGACGGAGCTTCGAATGTTATAGGCAATGGAATTGGGGTTGTCCTTGTGTCCCCTAGCGAAGATCATTATCCTTTTACTAGCAAATTGGATTTTGATTGCCCCAATAACATGGTTGAGTATGAAGCTTGCATAATGGGCATCCGGGCAGCCATAGAGCGAAAAATTAAGGTGCTAGAGGTATACAGAGACTCTGCATTGGTAATATACCAGCTCAAAAGAGAATGGGAAACAAGAGACCCAAAGTTAGTTCAATATCGAAAGTTGGTCCTGGAATTGATAAAGGAGTTTGATAGTGTCACTTTTTGTTATCTCCCACGAGACAAAAATTAGATGGCTGAAGCGTTTCCCACTCTAGCCTCTATGATCAAAGTGAACAAACTTAAAGACATGAAGCCTATTTAAATCAAAAATTATGAGACTCCAGCTCCTTGCTACAGTATTGGGGAAGAGGAAAACGATGACCATCCTTGGTATCAGGACATATTGCGATATCTAAAGAGTCGTGAGTATCCCGACCATGCGACAGAAAATGATAAGAGGAAATTGATGAGATAGACCATTTATTATGTCCTAGATGTAGATATTTTGTATAAGAGGGGAAAAGATCAAGTACTGTTATAAGAGCGGAAAAGATCAAGTACTGTTGAGATGTGTAGATGCTGTGGAGGCTAAGAAAATTTTGGAAGAAGTGCATGAAGGTATCTGTGGAACGCATGCCAACGGCTTCACGATGGCCAGACAGATTATGAGATTTGGGTACTATTGGTCAACCACGGAAGGGGATTGCATTAATTATGCCAGAAAGTGCCACAAATGCCAAATTTATGGTGACAAAATCCATGCAACTCCTTCATCTCTTCACGTTATGACTTCTCTATGGCCTTTCTCCATGTGGGGAATGGATGTCATTGGGCCAATATCACCAAAGGCTTCTAATGGGCATCGGTTTATTTTTGTGGTTATTGACTATTTCACTAAATGGGTGGAAGCTGTTTCATATGCTAATATCACAAAGTCAACAGTCAGCAAGTTCTTGAAAAAGGAGATCATATATCGATATGGAATGCCCGAAAGGATCATATCCGATAATGCACTGAATTTGAACAACGGTTTAATAGCAGAAGTTTATAGTTAGTTCAAGATCAGACATCATAATTTGTCAACTTATCGCCCAAAAATGAATGGTACAGTGGAAGCAGTTAACAAAAATATCAAGAAGATTGTCGGGAAAATGACTGAAACCTACAAAGATTGGCATGAGTTATTACCTTTAGCTCTCCTTGCATATCGAACATCTATTAGGACTTTTATTGGGGCAACACCTTTTCTCTAGTCTACGAGATAGAGGCAGTGTTACTTATTGAAGTTGAGATCCCTTCTCTTCGTGTATTAGCTGAGCTAAAGTTAGATGAGGCCAAATGGATCCAATCTCGATATGATCAGCTGAACTTGATAGAAGAAAAGAGGCTAAAAGCTATTCGTCTCGGACAAATGTACCAGAAACGAATGATGCGAGCCTATAAAAAAAAGGTTCATCCCAGAGAATTTCACTAGGGAGACCTGGTGTTGAAAAATATTCTTCCTCTACAAAAAGATTTTAGAGAAAATGGATGTCAAATTAGGAAGAACCTTATGTTGTAAAGAAAGCCTTTTCTAGAGGAGATCTGATCTTGAACGAGATGGATGGTAAAAGTCTACCAAATTCTATAAACTCAGATTCAGTCAAGAAATACTTCACCTGAAGAAAGATGACCAAGGTGAAAACCCAGAAAGGGTGCTTTGAGTCCAAAAAAAAGGGGGGGACAAGGTGAAAACCCGTAAAGGGTTCCTTGAGACCAAAGGAGATTTGAGTTGAAAACTCGAAAAGGGCAGCTCAAATTTTGATCAGAATGGGGCAGGTGTTGATCTTATTATACCTGAATCAACAGGAAAGGGTGGGCAACATCTTGGGGCATCGACAAAGTCCTGTAGATCTCCTAAACACATGTCAAACTCAGAATGGGCTTTCAGAAAGTTAGTATGGAGAAGTTCAAACTGTGATAACTAGGGCACCTGACTTTTATACTATGTATATTGAATATGTCGTTCTTGGAATACTACTTTCTTTTTCAAAATACATGTTCCCAATCAATTTCTCTTTTATTCTTGATAACTTATTCATTTTGAGTTATGCTCCCAAATCAATTTGTACTCATTGTTATGATCTTTTTGCAAGCATGATGCATTGAAATAATGATTAATGGACTAATAATACTTCCAAAATGGAAGTTTTGCATATTACTCTAGAAGTTTTTAAATGGTATGGGAACTTGAAACAGGACTATTGTTTAGAACGCACCAAGTTTAAAGGGTGGAATATCTAAGAAGAGAAAGTCTAAATTCAGACCATCCTTTTAGATTTTGTTGTCCAAACATTGATGGAACAAAATAACAAGATATCGTGTCAGTGACAAAGCTTCAATAAACAAACAAGCAATGATCACTGAGTCGAAAGAAAATGGTGTCCTAAATTTACAGTAGACATAACCTTGAATATTGCAGCGGATAGAAATTTGGAGATTACAGTGGGGGTAATCTAATTAAGTAAGAAATGAGAGTTACCAGTCGAGCAAGATAGCATTCTATCGTGTTGGTAATAAAACCTTGATGAAGAACGAGGAATAACAACTCAAACATTAAGGAATCATCTTTATGACATTCTGCATGTATTCAAATGTCACTCATAAGCGTTTAGTTAGGAGCATTTGATTCATTCTGATCATGTCATCTTAATCACTAGGCACAATTAGGTTCATAAAATAAAATATACAGGTCATGTTCCCCAGAGAACAAATCGGTGAAGATAGCAGATCTTATCTTCCTGTATTGGCAGCGAAGTAGATCGAAGATAGCAGATCTTGTCTTCCTGTATTGGCAATAAAGTAGATCTAAGATAGCAGATCTTGTCTTCTTGTATTGGTAGCGAAGTAGATCGAAGATAACAGATCTTGTCTTCCTGTATTGGCAGTGAAGTAGATCGAAGATAGCAGATCTTGTCTTCCTGTATTGGCAGCGAAGTAGACCGAAGATAACAGATCTTGTCTTCCTATATTGGCAGCGAAGTAGATCGAAGATAGCAAGTCTTGTCTTCCTGTATTGGCAGTGAAGTAGACTGAAGATAGAAGATCTTGTTCTCCTGTATTGGCAGCAAAGTAGATCGAAGATAGCAAATCTTGTCTTTCTGTACTGGCAGTGAAGCAGATCGTATACAAGTCTTATCTCCCTAACGTCATAGTGGAGTAGACCAAAACCACGAATCTTGTCCCCCTGAAATTGATGCGAAGAAGATTGAAGCTACAAGTCAAATCTCTGAAGTGCAGTGAAGTGGATTAAAGTAACAAGACACACTGGATTGAAATAAAGCTACTGGAAGAGAAGCGTCAAGAGAAGTCAAGATTCAGCGAGACCGGGCAAAATTGGTCTTTCTTAGTCTTTGCTCTGTTCTCGTTACATAACAACAAGTAAAGAGGGGCAGCTGTACAGCCCAATTTTCATGCTCGAGCCCAAGTAACCCTTAACCCAAACAAAAGCAAAACCCAAACCCGAGGCCTAACTAAGCCTAGCCTAGCCCACTACCCAATTAACCCACCAGTCCAACTAACCTAGCCCACAAGCCCAATAACCCAATAGGCCCAACTTCCCCAAAAACAGCCAAACTAGGGTTTCACAAACTAAAAACCTAGGCGCCGCACCTAGCCCCTGGCCGCCGCACACCAGTCGCATCACCAATAGCCACTACCACCGTCGCCGAACTTGCCCACCGCCACGCCCACTTCACCGTCACCTGCAGGACACACAAACAACAGTAACCAGAAAATAGAAAAAATAATAGCAAGCAACATGTAATTTTGGGCTATAAAAAGCCGAAGATTATAATTGTACGGGTTTTTTTTCGGCTTCCCATTTTCTATAAACATTTTCAGAAAGAAAAAGAAAGAAGAAAACTAAACCTTGAAGGTGATTTCAACTTTTATTTCTCTATTTTTTTTCATTTTTCAGTTTTTTAATATTTATTTCGACTTTATTTCTTTAAAAAATAAAAAAAATTTGAAAAGGAGATACCTTTTACTTGTGACGCGCCACCATCGGTGTTCCTCTCCGTGCGCCGAGGACGTAAAAACCCTTTAGGGTTTCGTTTAGGCTGCGCCGAAGGGGAAACGGGCTAAAGGGGGGAGATTTTTTTTCTTTCTATTTTCCGACAGGACGAAGCCACGGCGAGGCTACGGCGAAGCCTTTGCGCAAGTTCACCGGCACCGTGGCCGAACTCAAAAGGGGGAGGGGATTTCAGTTTTTGAGAAGCAGAGAGAAGAAAAAGAAAACTTTTGGGGTTTTTTTTTTTTAATTTCCAACTGCTAAATGAACATTTGTTAAATTTTTTTTAGTTTAAATAAATTATCAAAACGGCACCGTTTTGCACTCAAGGGTCAAGTGCCAAAACAACGTCGTTTTGGCCCTGACCCACGCAGTGACCCGACCCTGGGGTAGGATCTGCGTGTTTTCTTAAAATGGGATATTTACGCGCCCAGTCCCTCTGACATTGCAACGCGTTGCAATTTGGCCCTTTTTATGTTATTTTCTTTTATTTTAATTTAGCCACAATGTTTTCTTTTGGTTTCAATTTGGTCCACTAAAGCGCTGCGTTTTGGGACCTTTGGTTTATTTACTGTTTCGGTCCCCCTCTTTCGGCGCGTGTCACAATTTAGTCCTT
>JABFAF010279761.1:1774-12065 GCA_013677275.1 Gossypium schwendimanii | reverse complement strand
GTAAGTTAATAATTTATTTGGTTTAATATGTGCGTGTATAGAATTATGAAGTAAAATGTTTAATCTTATCAGGTATATGAGTACTATTAGAGGGTTGAGCACATGATTCGTGTTATATATTTATAAGGCTTATATTGTATGGCTTTTTTTTCTAAGGTGAAGTCTGCATAACAGGATAGCATCAAAATATGTTCGGTTATGCTGTAATATTACCATGTGTAACACCCCAAACCCGGTCTGGACGTTATGGTCGAATCTGACGGTGTCAAATGATAGTGTGTTTGAAAATTGATGCTCGTGTTAAAAAAATGGTAACTTTGCTTAAAACATTTTCTGTTTAGATCTCGCCGTTGTCTTTTATTAATCCTAAATAGTGATTTTCTATTCAGTCCTTAGCTTGCAAAATATTATACGTTACGATAGCTTCTTAAAACAGTTTGCATATTTGTGCGTATTTTGTTAAAACGTTTGATTGGTTTTGAAAACTTGATTATCCCTATTACTAGTAGTTGTAAGTCCAAAACAAAATAAAAACCCCAATTTAAAAGTAAAAATCCAAACAGGAAATTATTACAGTAAAATACCCCCAAAATAAAACCAAATTATTATTAGGTACTAAGTCGAATAAAATAGGTCGTGTGGCCACCGCTGAGTCCTCCGTCACACCGAACCGCCTATGTCTGGAGATTACCTATACAGATTAAACAGAAGGGGTGAGTTTACGTAAACTCAGTGTCTATTTCCCCATACAAACAAACAGACAATAACGGATAATCTCAGTTTGGGCCTAAGCCTATTTCAGTATCAATAAGCATTAGGGCCTTGGCCCATCATAGTACAGTAATAGAGACAGTTATGCAGTTATAAAATCCTACCCAACCAGCCCCTACACTCCATCTTCGTCCAACCCTACACTCCATGTGGGGATATAATCAATCCACCCAATCCTAAACTCTAAGTAGTACCGACTGCGGCACTAGACAGTAGCTGCAGCTGAGCTACCACTAAGTTAGGCTAAAAGCCTTTCAGTACACTTCCTCTAATCAATATCAATCCCCAACCCAATGCAATAAATCATACAATCATGTCATGGTATCATGCATAATCAGAATAGTATATATATCACGCTCAACATACAGACATTCATATCTATCTCATATGGCATACAACAATCTTTCAATCATTTTAGTCAATTAAAGGATCTAAGTAACCTTGCTGTCCCTACAGTAGGTTCACAGTCGACTTGGGCGACTCATGCAACCTTAGCAGTCAAATAGTGAAAATGGGCCTATGTTGCATGCCCATGTGGGCCAATACGCTCATGTGACCCACACGGCCCAAAATGGCCTTGGCCATGTACATCACACGACCTAGCCCAATAATCCCACACGCCCGTGTGGTTTACTCGTGTGGGGCCTACACACATTTGTGGCCCACACGACCTAGTTTGGCCCGGCCCATGAATCGCTCACGGCTAGCCTCGTCGATCACACACCCATGTTCAATCACACGGCCTACCACTTGGGCGGCCGCATGCTGGTGTGGCATCGACAATCACTATTTTTTAGCTTTTCACCAATTTTCGTTTCCAAAGTTGTGTTTACACACCTGATTCCGATTGTTTGCAAAAGCACTCCTGAACACCCAAGACTTATCAATTGACCAGTATAACACTGTATTATACACCTCAATCAACAACCAATTAACTAAATCAAAATTCATGCTTCTAACACCTTAACCGAACTCTTACCTTACGAACAAAGGAATTTTCTCTCTATAATTTGGCACCAGCATAGCCCTTTGCTCCAGACTTTTGGCTGTCATCAAAATTAACAAAGATTCCCCAATTACCAACTTAAAGATTGAATATTAAAACACCCTTATTAGTCGTAAAACAATGATTTAATCAAGGCCCCAATACCAATAGTGGTTCAATAAGCATGATCCACTTACCAACGACAATTCTGTCCTTAACTCTCCAACTTCAGCTGCAACACAAACCGCTCACTGCCTTTCACCTACCATAAGTAACAAGAATCTCATTAGTCACCAACCAAGAATCAATTAACAAAAGGTGAAAACACTACTTACCAAACGCACAAAAGCACAACGGAGAAGACAAGTTGCGGCACGTAAGAGAGTTTAGAGAAAGACTAGATTAATGGAGAAGCCAAAGCAGTAGAAGAAGGAAGTTTTTCAACAAGCAATTGGCAACAAATAAAAGGAGAAAAAAAGAAGAACCAAAAGAGCAAATCAGTAGCAGTGAAGCAGAAAAGAACGACAAAGAAAATGGATTCAAAAAGTCAAAAAAAAGTAGAAAGGCCGAAATTTGGGAAAAGTATAGGAAGCTAAAATTTGAAAAAAAGATAACAAGAAAATAAAAATAAAATCCCATAATCTCCTCATAAAAATCGGCCACCACTTTTCTCAACAACCAAATTTGAAAACCACTCAAACACTTCAGTGTTTCGGCTAAACCAAAACACCTACACGACACAAGCAGCAAAATAAGTCCTTCGTTTGCACAAAGACTCGAACTCCAGACCTGCTGCCCATTTGCACTCCACTTAGCCACCAGATGAGTAGGCCCATTCTAACATATTTCACTAATATTTATTTATAAGCCTACTGATTAGAGATAGGGGTTTATTTATTTAAAAACAAAATTTTTCCCAAGCTAAAGCTTGAACTTAGGACCTCTCAAACACTCCCCAAAACACTTAACCACTAAAGCAGACATATATTTGTGTCACAAACACACAAAAATAAATATAAGAGATTTTTGGGGCATTACAAAAATAAATCTGATCAGAACAGATGAGGATGCTATTGTCGTATCGCATCCTCAGGCTCCCACGTAGCCTTCTGAGAGCTATGATTATGCCAAAGAACCTTAAACAGTGGGATGGATTGTCTTCTTAAAACCTTTACATCTCGCTCCAATATCTGAACTGGCTCCTCCTCAAAGGTCAGATTTGGCTTGACCTCAATCTCCTCAACAGGAACAATATGCATGGGATCAGAGTGATAGTGCCTCAACATCGAGACGTGAAAAACATCGTGTATCCAATCCAATTCTGGAGGTAATTCCAAATGATATTCCACTGGCCCTACTCGTTTCAGAAAGCGATAAGGCCCAATAAATCTAAGGCTCTACTTGCCCTTACAACCAAACCTCAATCTTTCTTCTATGATGAGACCTTAAGAAAAACGAAATCCCCTACAGAATATTCAATCTCTCGATGCTTCAGGTCTACATACGACTTCTGCCTATCAAATGCTGCTTTCAGTTGATCTCGAATCAATCTAACTTTATCCTCGGTATCAAAAACTCGTTCAGGGCCCAGAACATGTCGCTCGCCCAACTTAGTCCAACATGAAGGTGTGTGACACCTGCGACCATATAATGCCTCGTAAGATGCCATCTGAATGCTAGAGTGATAGCTGTTGTTATAAGCAAATTCTGCTAGTGGCAGGTAATCCTCCCAACTGCCTCGGAAGTTAATCACACAACTTCTCAACATATCTTTCTGTATTTGTATCACCCTCTCTGACTGACCATCCGTCTGAGAATGGAATGCAGTACTGAAGTCTAATTTTGTACCCAGAGTTTCATGTAGCTTCTTCTAGAATCGAGACTTGAAGCGAGGATCCCTATCAGATATTATTGAAATCGGTACCCCATGCAGTCTCACTATCTCAAACACATACAATTTAGCCAGCTTCTACAGAGAGTAGTCAGTACGAACCGGTATAAAGTAGGCAGATTTGGTCAATCGATGCACGATGACCCATACAGAATCCTTCTTGGTAGGTGTGAGGGGTAACCCACCAACGAAGTCCATAGTCACTCCTTCCACTTCCAAAGCGGAATCTTGACTAGCTGCAACAATCCCAAAGGTAACTGATGCTCAGCCTTAACCTGCTGGCATGTCAAACACTTGGCCACAAATTCAGTAACCTCCTGTTTAAGACCTGGCCACCAGTATAACTCACGAAGGTCTCGGTACATCTTATTTCTGCTAGGATGCATAGCATAAGGGCTATTACGTGCCCCTCTTAGTATAGACTGCCTCAATTCAGTATCTTTCTATACACAGATTCTCTTACAGAAACAGAGCACCCCTTCATTATTTAGTCCAAAATCCTTAGTATTCCCACTCTCAACCTACCAGAAACGAAGACCCAACGACTCATCCTCTATCTGTTTACCCTTAATCTGCTCTATCCATATCGATTTAACTTGAACTTCGACCAACAGACTACCATCATCAAATAAACTGAGGCAAGCAAACATCGCTTTCAAGTCAGTCATAGCTCTACGGCTCAGTGCGTCGGCCACTACATTAGCCTACAAAGGTGGTATTCAATAATACAGTCGTAGTCCTTAAGCAGCTCAATCCATCTACGCTGCCTAAGATTCAGCTCCTTCTGAGTGAAGAGGTACTTGAGGCTCTTGTGATCGGTGTAAATGATACACTTCTCACCATACAAGTAATGCCTCCAGATTTTTAGTGCGAATACCACTATAGCCAACTCCAAGTCATGCGTCGGATAGTTCGCCTCATCAGTCTTAAGCTGACGAGACGCATACGCTACCACTTTACCATCTTGCATCAACACACATATCAAACCAGCATATGATGCATCGTTGTAGACAGTAAACTCTTTTCCAGACTCTGGCTGTATCAAAATAGAGGACTCAGTGAATACAGTCTTGAGCTTCTCAAAGCTCTCTTGCTGCGTATCAGACTAGTTAAACGGCACACCCTTACATAACAGCTTAGTCAAGGGTGCTGCAATCAGTAAGAAACCCTCTACAAATCATCGATAATACCCTGCTAGTCCTAGAAAACTACAAATCTCAGATACAGTCTTAGGCTGTTTCCAATCCAATACCGCCTAAATCTTTTGATGATCAACCCTAATCCCCTCAGCAGAAACCACATGACCTAAAAATGTTACTTCTTGTAACTAGAAATCACATTTACTGAACTTGGCGTATAGTTGTTTCTCTCGCAAAATCTGTAAAACCACTCTGGGGTGTTCATCGTGTTCATCCTCAGTTTTTGAATACACCAGTATATCATTAATAAATACAACTACAAACCGATCCAGATAGGGCTGAAACACTCGGTTCTTCAGATCCATAAAAGCTACCGGTGCATTCGTCAGTCCAAATGGCATCACAAGGAACTCGTAGTGACCATAGCGAGTCTTAAATGTCGTCTTATGCACATCAGCTCTTTAACTCTCAACTGGTGATACCCTGATCATAGATCAATTTTAGAGAAAACCAAAGCACCTCGGAATTGATCAAACAGATCATCTATCCTCTATAGATGGTACTTATTCTTTATGGTCAACTTGTTCAATTATCTGTAATCAATACACATACGCATGGATCCATCTTTCTTTTTTACAAACAAAACCGGTGCTCCCCACGGAGACATACTAGGGTGGATGCACCCACGATCCAATAGCTCTTGGATCTGAGCCTTAGGCTTTATAAGCTCTTTTGGTGCTATTCTATAAGGAGCGATGGACACTGAAGCTGTACCAAGAAAGAGCTCAATCCCAAACTCTACTTCCCGATTCGGAGGTAACCGAGATAGCTCTTTAGGAAAAACATCTAAAAATTCCTTAACCGTCCAGATATCCATACCAAAGAATCCCTCAAATCTGAAACACTAATATAAGCCAGATACACCTCACATCCCCTACGAACCAACTTTTTGGCCCTCAATGTAGAAATCACATTCAATAAATAGTTCCGACGTTCCCCAATTACAACTACCTCGCTGTTCTCCTCATTTCTCAGTACAACCCGTTTAGTGGCACAATCCAAGCTCACTTGGTGTTTAACTAGCCAGTCCATACCCACTAGTCGATCAAATTCTCTAAACGATGGTTCCATAAGATTAGCCAAAAAGATAACCCCTTGTACCTCTAAAGGGACAACTCTAAATAACTTGTTAACCCAAATGGACTACCCCAATAGAATCAATACAGTAATTTCACTCAATGTATTCTCAACCAGAATCCTTAAATTTTCAGTAACAGAATAGGAAACCTAAGAATGAGTGGATCCTATATCTATCAATGCAGCATAAGGTACATTATGGATAAAGAACGTACCCATGATATCATCCGAAGCATCCACATCCTCTCGACAACATGTAGCATAAACTAAGGTTGGATGCCTCGCCTGAGTTTGATTAGCACTTCTGCCCGGTGCTCTCTGACCACAGCCCAAACCATTACAACCTCTAACCTGACCACGGCCTCTCGGTGGTTGCTATACTACTCTTGGTGGTGCAGTACCCATACTAGAAGCTTGCATCTGATCGGACCTCTACAGGTAATCTCTAATACGGTGCTCTAAAGAACCACACCTCAAAGAAGCCCCAGTTTTTTTCTAACACTCGCCCTGATGGTGTCTACTACAGTCAGTACACGGCGGCTGTCTAGTAGCAGCAATAGGGCCCCCAACTCTAATTAGCCTATCAAATCTGGCCTTTTTCTTAGGCCTCTGAACGGAACTCGAAGGCTCTGAATCCCTCTTATTTCTACTTCTCTCTCTGTTCTGACGCTCAGCGCGCTTCACTTCCTCAGTAATCTTCACCTTATTGACCAATGCTGCAAAGTCTCGCTCCCTCTGTGGAGCTATCAGTACCCTTAGATTATCCCTAAGGCCATCCTCGAATCGAACACATCTCTCATACTCAGTCGCCACCATACCACGCGCATAGCAGCTTAATCGTAGAAATTCGGCCTCATACTCAGCCACTGATCTATCATCCTAGGTCAAATTCAAAAACTCTCCTACGAGCATCCACATAACTGGCCCCCATATATTCCATAGAAGGTGATCTTAAAGAATCCCTAAGTTAATCGGTTGGGCTGAGTTTCCTCCTTCACAGTGAGTTACCACTAATATGCCTCGTCACGTAGCAGTGATACAACCCCCTTTAATTTTTGGTCGGAAGTGCAATCCAGGTCATCCATAACTCTCTCTATGGCCTCTATCCAGTACTCAGCCACATTAGGGGCAACTCCAGCGATACCCCTAAAAATCTCGGCTCCATTGGCCTGAAGTCATTCCGTAACCATCCCTCGGCCCTCAGCTCTAGTATTAGCCCCAGCGACCCTCTCTAGAATCTTTAACATGGCTTGGGATAGTGCATCATCCCCATTCGCTCGATCTTGTGACCGAGTCTCAGTGATAGGTGACACCGACGTCTCGCTAGTGTCTAGATTTGGCATACTACCCAGTAAAGAGGACTCAGCTCGAGCCCCTCTACGGCATCTACCTCGGCCTCTAGTATCTCGTCCGTGAGTACCTCGTGCGCTCATCGTCTAGTCGCGCTTATCTGTATTAAAAGTTTTATAAATTAGTTTACAGTTTATTAGTTATTAGCAGATTTTTTATGGAAATAGTTTCAGTAGTTCAGAGTTTGTTTTCATACGACGCAGTGTCTATCAGTGTCTATCAGAATTACTACAGTATTAGTATACACTAATTTGAGTGTTTTTAGTACAATCTACCTATAGTAGTCTCAGTTTATTAGCGTCGGAGACTCGATGTACCACACATTCAGTAAAAATGTTTTAAATCATTCAAAAATCGGTGCTTTAAAAATAAGTTTTAAAACCCAAATCCACAGTCGAGTTTTACAACCTGGCTCTAATACAACTAAATGTAACACCCCAAACCCGGCTTGGACATTATGGTCGAATCTGACGATGTCACATGATAGTGTGCTTGAAAACTGATGCTCACGTTAAAAAAATCGTAACTTTGCTTAAAACATTTTTCGTTTAGATCTCGTTGTTGTCTTTTATTAATCCTAAATAGTGATTTTCTATTCATTCGTTAGTTTGCAAAATATTGTATGTTGCGGTAACTTTTTAAAATAGTTTGCATATTTGTGTGTATCTTGCTAAAACTTTTGATTGGTTTTGAAAACTTGATTATCCCTACTACTAGAAGTTGTAAGTCCAAAACAAAATAAAAACCCTAATTTAAAAGTAAAAATCCAACAAAGCCATTATTACAGTAAAATACCCCCAAAATAAAAGCAAAATTATTATTAGGTACTAAGCCAAATAAAATAGGTCATGTGGCCACCGTTGAGTCCTCCGTCACACCGAACCGCCTATGTCTGGGGATTACCTGTATAGATTAAACAGAAGGGGTGAGTTTACGTAAACTCAGTGTCTACTTCCCCATGCAAACAAACAGACAATAACGGATAATGTCAGTTTGGGCCTAAGCCCATTTCAGTATCAATAAGCATTAGGGCCTTGGCCCATCACAGTACAGTAACAGTTACAGTTATGTAGTTATAAAATCCTACCCAACCAGCCCCTACACTCCATCTCCGTCCAACCCTACACTCCATGTGGGGATATAATCAACCCACCCAACCCTACACTCCAAGTAGTACCGACTGCGGCACTAGACAGTAGTTGCAGCTGAGCTACTACTAAGTTAGGCTAAAAGCCTTTCAGTACACTTCCTCCAATCAATATCAATCCCCAACCCAATGCAATAAATTATACAATCATGTCATGGTATTATGCATAATCAGAATAGTATATATATCATGTTCAACATAAGACATTCATATCTATCTCATATGGCATACAACAATCTTTCAATCATTTTTAGTCAATTAGGGGGGTCTGGTAACCTTTTCGTCCCTACAGTAGGTTCACAATCGACTTGGGCGAACCGTGAAACCTTAGTAGTCAAACAGTGAAAATGGGCCCATAGGCCCATGTTGAATGCCCATGTGGGTCTACACGCTCGTGTGGCCCACACGGCCCAAAATAGCCTTGGCTCTGTGAACCACACAGCCTGGCCCAATTATCCTACATGCCCGTGTAAAGCCCACACGGCCTAGTTCAGGCTAGCCCATGAATCGTTCACGGCTAGCCTCGTCGATCCCACACCCATTTTCGATCACACGGCCTATCACTTGTGTGGCCGTATGCCGGTGTGGCGTTGACAATCATTTCTTTTTGATTTTTCATCGGTTTCTATTTCAAAGTTGTGTTTACACACCTGATTCCGATTCTTTGCAAAAGCACTCTTGAACACCCAAGACTTATCAATTGACCAGTATAACATTGTATTATACACCTCAATCAACAACCAATTAACTAAAATCAAAAATCATACTTCTAACACCTTAACCGAACTCTTACCTTACGAACACCGAAAGTTTCTCTCTATAATTTGGCACCAGCACAGCCCTTTGCTCCAGACTTTTGGCTATCATCACAATTAACAAAGATTCCCCAATTACCAACTTAAAAACCGAATATTAAAACACCCTTATTAGTCATAAAATAATGATTTAATCAAGACCCCAATACCGATGGCGGTTCAATAAGCATGATCCATTTACCAACGACAACTCTACCCTTAACTCTCCAACCTCAGCAGCAACACAAATCGCTCACTGCCTTTCGCCTACCATAAGTAACAAGAATCTCATTAGTCACAAACCAAGAATCAATTAACAAAAGGCGAAAACACTACTTACCAAGGCACAAAAGCACAACAGAGAAGACAAGTTGCAGCACGTAAGAGAGTTTAGAGAAAGACTGGATTAATGGAGAAGCCAAAGTAGTAGAAGAATGAAGTTTTTTAGCAAACAATCGACAGCAAATAAAAGGAGAAAAAAAGAAGAACCAGAAGAGCAAATCAGAAGCAGTGAAGCAGAAAAAAAAGGTAAAGAAAATGGATTCAAAATGTCAAAGAAAAAGTAGAAAGGCCGAAATTTGGGAAAAGTATGAGAAGCTAAAATTTGAAAAAAAGATAACAAGAAAATAAAATAAAATCCCATAATCTCCTCCTAAAAATCGGCCACCACTTTTCTCAACAACCAAATTTGAAAACCACTCAAACACTTCAGTGTTTCGGCTAAACCAAAACACCTACACGACACAAGCAGTAAAATAAGTCCTTCGTTTGCACAAAGACTCAAACTCCAGACCTCTTGCCCATTTGCACTCCACTTAGCCACCAGACCAGCAGGCCCTTTCTAACATATTTCACCAACATTTATTTATAAAAAACAAAAATTTGCCCAAGCTAAGGCTTGAACTTGGGACCTCTCAAACACTCCCCAGAACACTTAACCACTAAAGCAGTCATATATTTGCGTCACAAACACACAAAAATAAATATAAGAGATTTTTGGGGCGTTACACTATGTGCATGGAATTGTAGTGTAATAAGCTTTCATATAATTTGATAAGTTGAATGCCATGAGTGAGA
>JABFAF010279752.1:0-11935 GCA_013677275.1 Gossypium schwendimanii | reverse complement strand
GTACAAAAGCTCTCAGTTTGATCCTAATTCTAAAATATTAATAATATACATAGAAATATATAAAAGTACATAAATATTTTCAAAAAATATATAATAATAAATTTAAATTTTATATTAATATTAATATTAAATAATTATAATTATATTAATATTAAAAAAATCCCCCACCCACCTTACCCCATCCCTCTCCCTCTCTGTTGTTGCAAATTCATATTGGGTTTGACCCTTGTTGTTTTTGAATATTCATTTGTTACAAATAATTAAAAATTCACTTTAAAAAGAAGAACATAGCCATAAACATAATAAAAAATATACAAACTTGTACATAATAGAGAAACACTGGCCTGATGTGGGAACATCATAATCAATGATGAATTGATCAAAAACAAGAACAAAAACTAGGCTCAAATCTTTTGAGTTGCATTCAGGCACTACATTTTGAGTCCTTAGATGTTGTAATTTCTTATTTTTCTTCCTCAATTTCACTCCATCAAGAATTGGCCATTTCTTTTCCAAACATTTAGAGCTCTCTAGACCTTTTGTAGCAACAGTTGGTTTCTCCAAGCAGAAATCGTTAACTTCCCTGTATTTGGCTAGTTCTTGATTAAGCTTCTCAACAAGTCTTCTATTCAAATTTTTCTCAGCCTAGGTGAACTTGTAGCAGTAATAGTAGAGAAAGAGAGGGAGGGAGAGAGGAAAAGGGATGGGGTGGATCCTCCTTACTAGAGTCATCTTCTACAATAAGAGAATCATTAACTTCTTCATTTGCTGGAATCACCACTCTTTCAAACTCCACCTACTTATGAGTATTAACTGACTAATTTCTTAGCTCTTGGATCCAACTTTGATGCCTTAACAAGATAGTATACAGTGGAACCAAACACATGTAAGGAATCATAATTTGTAGTAGACTTTCCACTTCATTTCTCCAATGGTGTTTTTCTTTCAATTGTTGTAGATAGTAGGTGATTAATGAAAAGACAAGTATATGTTATAGCCTTAGCCCAAAAGTCTCTACCCAATCCAGCATTAAATAGCACAATGCCTTAACTAGTCACTTGCCAACATTAACATTCAAATGGGTTAGACATACTTAATACCAAAGTAATTTGATGTCACATAACAAGTTATAAACATATATCATTTCAAATTCAATACATTTTCAAGCTCTTCCATTTCAATTCTGATAAATATCACCCAATGAAACTATAGTAAAATAGACTCGGATACACGGGTGAACTATGTAGAGCACGCAAGCCAAAATTGCATCAAGGTTGCTCATACAAGCTGAAATTAGATCAGGTTACCCTTTGGGGCTAAACCTATGTTACATATAACCCGAGAATTTGAAATAAATTCAAGATATCATTATAACATGTAAAATCTCTAATCAAGCGCACGTATAACTCTATTGGCATGTCAGTCGTATTCTAAGCTTTTACTAAGTTCACACGGGCATCATTTACGTATATATATCATTACTAATCCCTATAATCTTCCATAATTCATATCATACCCTGTACATGATCACATATTTACATGCCTTGTAATCAATCAACTTTCACATTTGTACTCTGTCTTATTACATAAGAGCCATCGACTACATAACATTTCAATTCAGTCAATTACTAGCCATACATGCTAATTTCACTAGTATTTTAACTATATCCAAATAATTATATGAAATCAAACCCAAAATTACACATAACATAAAATAAGATAATAAGTTTCATATGAACTTACTTGTTCAAAATGTGAAAAGAGTTGAAACTTTAAGGACTAATCCATAATTTTTGCTTTTCCCCTATTAGATCCACTTTGGTCCAAATCTTGATCTATACAATTTTTTATATACAAAAATCAATACCAATCACTTTCATACAATGTTATTATATGTATGAACCTATATAAATTCAATTTCTATTTCTCTCATGTTTTTTCATTTTATTCAATTTAGTCCCTAAACTCGAGATAAACATAACTTCTAATTCATAGCTTTGGATTGAAATTCAATTTCATGTATTCTAATTAGAGACCTTATACTTTATATTTTTAACATAATTTGATGAAAAATTTTACATTTATTTAATTTGGTCCCTAATGTAACAAAGTTAACAATAAGCTAATTTGTGTAACGCCCCAAAAATCCAAGTAATTTTTTTGTATGTTTGTTACACAACTGATTGTTTGCTTTAGTGGTTAAGTGCCTTGGGTGTGTCTGAGAAGTCTTAGGCTCAAGCCTTGGCTTGAGTCGAATTCTTGTTTTTAATTGAATAAACCCTTATCCCCAGTCTGTAGACTTAAAAATAAATGTTGATAAAACATGTCAGAATGGGCTGACTGGATTGGTGGTTAAGTGAAGTGTTGGTTATGTTTGAGGTCTTGAGTTCGAATCCTTGTGCAAACAAGGGATTTTTGAGTTCGAATCCTTGTGCAAACAAGGGATTTTTTTACTGTTTGTGTCGTGTGAGAGGTTGAGTTCAAATAAAATTCTGAGTAGTGAAAAGGTTGGAGTGATTTTAGGAAAAGATCATGGGATTGGGGAGGTTATCCCGGAGTGATTTTAGGAGAAGATTAGGATTGGGGAGGTTATCCCGATTTGATGGGATGTAGATTTGACTCCCTCCCCACATTTTTTTTCCCAATTTCAGTTTTGATAGAGTCTTTTCTTTCTTTTTTTTCAATTTCAATTTGCTGCCGCCACACCCTCCTAGTTCTCTCTGCCGATTTTCTACTTGCCATCCCTATCTATTCATTATTGTTTTGCTAATTTACTCTTTTCAGTTTTTTTCTATTTTCCTGAAAGCTTTTGTCAAATATTGCTAAGTGTGCGATTACTATATTTTGTTTCTTTCAGCTTTGCCTCTCCTCACGACGGACATTCTTCCCTCCTCCTTTATCGATTCTTTTTTTTCTTCTGCTTCCCTCTTTGTGAGCCTGTACCTTTCCCCATTGCTGTTGTTCTTTGCATTCTTGCTCTTTGCTGAATTGTGGTCACCTTGGTCTCTTTCTTTTTGGTTTTATTTTTCTTAAATTGACCATCCCTTTCGCGCGGTTTTACGTTTTCGGTAAATTGATTATTAGATTTGGTTCAGACTGATCATGTGAGTAATTGTTGATGGGGGTTTCTGTTGGAATGCAAGTATTAACCAAGGAAATAATGATCTTTCTTTTCCAACATTTTGAGGGTGTAGGGCTTCGATTGCTTGAACAAGGTAAGTGGTTATCGACTATGTGGATAAGTGATTTGGATAGGGTTCATTTTAATTTCATTTGGCATTTGATTAATCGAGCGTTTGTGGTTGAATATAGGTTTTGGAGTGCTCGTGCATAGTGTATGCATTTTTCGTAACAAGGTGTGTAAACCCTACCCAAAACGTAAACCGACAAAAGTTAAAAATTATGGCAAATGATGCTACACGAGCGTTGATTTTCTCTTGTGGTAAACTGAATGCATAAAATGTGGGCATTAGACTGTTGCGGTTACCATGAGCTATTTTGTGGTCTTAGGCCGTTTTGGGCCACGAATGGTCAAAACGGGCTATGTGGGCCCAACGGGCTTGTGTACCCCACATGGATAAACCATACAAGCGTTTGAAGAAAATTGGGCCAAACTATGTAAATTCATAACCAAGACCAAATTTTGCGCTATGTGGGCCACACGAGCGTGTGGGCCCACATGGGCCCGCATTATGGGCCTTGGGCCCAGATTCACTGTTGATTGTTAAAGGTGTACAGGTCACCCGAGATGACAGTGGACCTACTGATGGGTCAGTAAGTAGACCTAGACTCCTAAACTGATATAAAATGATTGTTGTGCCCTTAAGTGGTAAAATGGTTGTTATGCCCCTATGTTATAAAATGACTGTATGCTTTATGTTATGTATGACTGTACATAAGTATGCCACGATATATATATGTTGCATACATGTATGATATGTTACAGGGGAATGGGACTATTATGATTGGAAGAAGTGTACTGTACTGGCAGCTCTTCTGCAAATACTGTTTAGTGCCGCAACCGGTGCTAATTTTGGAGTGTAGGGATCGGTAGGTGATATTATCCCCACATGGAGTGTTGGGCTGGACGAAGTGGAGTGTAGGGGCTGGTTGGGTAGGATTTTTGATTGCATGTCTGAACTGTTACTATCACTGTAATAGGCTAAGGCCCGCACTGATATTGTAATTGGCAAATGCCCAACTGAACTGTTATTGAATTGGGCTTAAGCCCAGACTGTAAATGCATTGGCTATTTGCTTATATGGGGTTACACGCTGAGTTTTCGTAAACTCACCCCTCTGTTTATCTTACAGGTAATCCCTAATCTTAAGGACCAGTGTTGCGCGGGACTAGGAGGTGGCTTCACAACCACACCTGCTTTTATTTTTGACTTTTATTTATTTATAAGAAATTTATTTTGGGTATTTGTTCTGTAATAAGGCCTCTTTAAATTTTTCTTTAAAACTTTTTAATTTGGGGATTTTAATTCTTTTAATTCATATATAATAGAACTAGGACGCGAATTTTTCAAAAGATGTATTTTTTTTCAAAACACCACGTTTTCGCATCATAAAATAAAAGCTTCCGCATCAAACAATGTTTTAAATATAGTAACAAACTAATATGATCAACAAATTGCTAAAGACAACTTGAGTTTCAATAAATGAGAATTAATACAGAGTGGGTTTTTTTCTTTGGAACTATGTTTTCGAAAAACACTTCAATGTGATATCGCCAGATTCAGCCATAATGTATAGGCCAAGTTTGGGGGTTACATTTAGTGGTATCAGAGCCAAGTTCAAAACTCATCTGTGGTTTTTAGGTTTTTTTCCAAAAGTTGGAATTTTCAAAAGGAACTGTTCTAAACGATTTGGAAGTATTTTGAAATATTTATATTGAATGTGTGGTACATCGAGTCTCCAGCACCGATTCTATAAGTTCTCTAAAACTATGATTTGTTTAAAACTGAAACTACTATAGATAGACCGTACTGAAACACTTAGGTTAGTGTATTCTGATACTGTAGCAAAATCGATAAACACTGAAAGATACTAAGTCGTACGAAAACAAACTCTGAACTACTGAAAATGTTTCCATAAAACATCTGCTAATAACTATTGAACTATAAACTGATTCATAAAACTTTTAATTCAGATAAGTGCGATTAGATGATGAGCACTCAAGGTACTCACGGACGGGGTACTAGAGGCTAAGGTAGAGGCCGCAGAGGGGCTCGAGCTGAGTCCTCTTCACTAGGTAGTATACCGAATCTAGACACTAGCGAGATGCCGGTGTCACCTATCACTAAGACTGGGTCACAAAACCGAATGACTGGGGATGACGCACTATCTCGGCCCATGTTAAGGATTTTAGAGAGGGTCACTGGGCCCAATACTAGAGTTGGTGGTACGGAGCAACTCCGGTCTAAAGGGGCTGAGATTTTTAAGGGTATTGCTGGAGTTGCCCCTAACGTGGCTGAATATTAGATTGAGGCCACAGAGAGGATAATAGATGACCTCGACTGCACCCCCGAACAGAAATTAAAAGGAGCCGTGTCATTGTTACTAGATGAAGCCTATCAGTGGTGGCTTACAATTAAAGAAGGTACTCAGGCTGACCGATTGACATGGGAATTCTTCAAAACTGCTTTCCAAGGGAAATATGTGGGTGCTAGTTATGTGGATGCCCGGACGAGGGAGTTTTTGAATCTGATTCAGGGGGATAAATTAGTGGCTGAGTATGAAGATAATTTTTTGTGATTAAGCCGCTATGCACATGGGATGGTGGCAACCGATTATGAGCGGTGTGTTCGATTCAAGGACGATATCAGGGATAGTCTGAGACTTTTGATAGCTCCACAGAGGGAGCGAGATTTTGCCACACTTATGGACATGGTGAAGATCGCCGAGGAGGTAAAGCATACTGAGCGTCTGAATAGAGAAAAGGGCAGGAATAAGAGGCATTTGGAGCCCTCGAGTTTCGTTCAGAGGCCGAAGAAAAAGGCCAGGGTAGATGAATCGGTCAAAGTTGGGGCCTCTATTGCTGCTACTGGAGCACAGACATGTGTTTATTGTGGTAGACGCCATCAGGCCGAGTGCTGGAAAAGGATTGGGGCATCTTTGAAGTGCGAATCATTAGAGCACCGTATCAGAGAATATCCACAGAGGCCCGAGCAGATGCAAGCTACAGGTCAAGGTACTGTTCAACTACCGAGAGGTGTTCAGCAGCCACCAAGAGGCTGTGGTCAGGTCAGAGATGGGAATGGTATAGGCTGTGGTAGTGGAGCACTGGGCAGAGGTGCTGGTCATACTGAGGTGAGGCAGCCAGCTCTGGTTTATACTGCATGCTGCTAAAAGGACGGAGATGCCCCAGATGTTATTATTGGTACATTATTTATCTATAATATACCTTATACTGCACTGATTTATGTTGGATCTACCCATCTATATATAGCATGCTCGGTTCTGAGACTTTGGGTATAATGGTTGAAACCACTACGAGTGAAATTACTGTGTTGAGTCCTTTAGGGCAGTCAATTAAAGTGAACAGATTGTTCAGAGATGTACTGTTGGAGGTTCAAGGAACCATCTTTTTGGCGGACTTAATGAAACTTCCTTTTGGAGAATTCGACTTAATACTGGGCATAGATTGGCTAGTTAAGCATCAAGCGAATTTGGACTGTGTTACTAAACGGGTGGTACTAAAAATTGTGGAGGGGGATGAGGTTGTGCCAATAGGGGAGTGTCAGAATTATCTGTCAAATATGATTACTGCCCTAAGGGCCGAGAAGTTGGTTTGTAATGGTTGTGAGGCATATGTAGCCTACATCAATGGTGTTGATTTTAAGGCTCCGTCTGTTAAAGATATCAGAACAATCAAGGATTTTTTGAAAGCTTTCCCCGATGAACTACCTGGACTACCACCAAACCGTGAAGTTGAATTTGGGATTGAGCTCCTACTGGGATAGCTCCAGTGTCCATCGCTCCCTATAAAATGGCACCGAAGGAGCTAGTAGAGCTTAAGGCTCAAATTCAAGAGTTATTGGATCGAGGTTTCATTCATCCTAGTGTGTTTCCATATGGAGCACCAGTTTTATTTGTGAAAAAAAAGGATGGATCCATGCGTATGCGCATCGACTACCAGTAACTGAATAAAATAACTATTAAGAAAAAGTACCCCTTATCGAGGATTGATGATCTATTCGATCAGTTTCGAGGAGCTTCTGTCTTTTCTAAGATTTATCTCCGATCAGGGTATCATCAACTGAAAGTCAAAGAGCTAATTTACACAAGACAACATTTAGGACTCTTTATGGTCATTACGAGTTCTTAGTGATGCCATTCGGATTGAAGAATGTACCTGTAGCTTTTATAGATTTGATGAAGCGAGTGTTCCAACCTTTTTTAGATCTGTTCGTAGTGGTTTTTATAGATGATATCTTGGTGTATTCGAGAACTGAGGATGAACATGACGCAATCTCAGAGTGGTTCTACAAATTCTACGAGAGAAACAACTGTACGCTAAGTTAAGTAAATGTGAGTCCTGGTTATGTGAAGTAACATTTCTGGGCCATGTGGTATCTATTGAGGGGATTAGAGTTGATCCTCTGAAAATTAAAGCTGTTCTAAATTGGAAGCCGCCTAAGACGGTATTTGAGATTGGAAGTTTTCTAGGTCTAGCAAGGTATTATAGACTTTTGTTGAGGGGTTTTCGTTGATTACTGCACCTCTGACTAAACTGTTGCATAAAGGGGTACCATTTATCTAGACTGGTAAGCAACAAGAAAGTTTTGAGAAACTTAAAAAGGTTCTGACGGAGGCCCCTATTATAGTATAGCTAGAGTTTGGGAAAGAATTCACTGTCTGTAGCGATGCATCACATGTCGGTTTGGGATGTGTATTGATGTAAGAGGGTAACGTGGTAGTGTACGCGTCTCGACAGCTTAAAACTCATGAGGCAAATTATCCGATGCATGACTTGGAGTTGGTCGCAATGATATTCGCACTGAATATCTGGAGGCATTACTTGTACAGTGAGAAGTATATCATTTACACTGATCACAAGAGCCTTAAGTACCTCCTCACTCAATAAGAGCTGAATCTTAGGCAACATAGATGGATCGAGCTGCTTAAGGACTACGATTGTACTATTGAATACCACTTTGGTAAGGCTAATGTGGTGGTTGACGCACTGAGCCGTAGGGCTATGCTAGATTTGAGGGCAATGTTTGCTCGTCTCAGCTTGTTTGATGATGGTAGTTTGTTGGCTGAATTGCAAGGGAAACCATCGTAGATTGAACAGATTAAAGGTAAACAGTTGGAAGATGGGTCTCTAGGTCCTCGATTCTGACAGGTTGAGAGTGAGGAAACTTTAAATTTTGAATTGAATGGCGAAGGGGTACTGTGTTTTCATGGAAGAATCTGTGTACCGAAAGATACTAATTTGAGGTAGTCTATAATGCGAGAGGTGCATAGTAGCCCTTATCCTATGCATCCTGGAATAAATAAGACCTTCATGAGTTATTTTGGTGGCCTGGTCTTAAGCGTGAAGTTACTGATTTTGTAAGTAAGTGTCTAACTTGCCAGTAAGTGAAGGCTGAACATTAGTTACCTTCAGGGTTGCTATAGCCAGTTAAAATTCCACTTTGGAAGTGGGAGAGGGTAACTATGGACTTCGTTAGTGGGCTGCCCCTAACGCTTGCTAAGAAGGATGCGGTATGGGTCGTAGTTGATCGATTGACCAAGTCAGCCCATTTCATACCAGTTCATATTGATTACTCTTTGTAGAAGCTGACTAAACTATATATGGCTGAGATAGTGAGACTGCATGGGGTACCAATTTCCATAATATTAGATAGAGATCCTCGCTTCACGTCTCGATTCTGGAAGAAGTTGCATGAGGCTTTGGGTACAAGACTGGACTTTAGTACTGTGTTTCACCCCCATACAGATGGTCAATCGAAAAGGGTGATTCAAATACTGGAAGATATGTTAAAGTGTTGTGTAATTGGTTTTCGAGGCTTTTGGGAAGACTATTTGCCTTTGGTAGAGTTTGCTTATAACAATAGCTATCAGTCTAGCATACAGATGGCACCTTACGAGGTATTATATGGTCGTAGGTGTCGTACTCCTTCGTGTTGGACAGAGTTGGGCAAGTAGTGTGTTTTGGGCCTTGAATTGGTTTCTGATATCGAGCATAAAGTTAGAATAATTCAGGATCGACTAAAGGCAGCATCTGACAGACAAAAGTCGTATGCAGATTTGAAGCGCAAGGAGATTGAGTATTTTGTGAGGGACTTCATCTTTCTTAAGGTCTTGCAATGGAAGAATGTACTAAAATTTGGACGGAAAGCCAAGTTGAGCCCTAGGTTTATTAGGCATTATCATATATTGAAACGTGTGGGACCGGTTGCCTACCAAATTGAGTTGCCCCTAGAGTTGGATTGGATTCATGATGTGTTTCACATTTCTATGCTGAGATGTTATCGCTCTGATCCCACACACGTGATTTTGACCGAGGAGATTGATATTAGACCGAACCTAACTTTTGAAGAGGAATCGGTTCAGATTTTAGATCGTGATGTGAAAATTCTGATGAAGAAGTCTATTCCACTAGTTAAATCACAGCTCAAAGGAGGCCACGTGGGAACCTAAAGAGGCAATGCAACAACAATACCCTCATCTGTTTTGATCAGGTAAATTTCGAGGCCGAAATTTTTTTTAGCGGGGTAGAGTTGTAACGCCCCAAAAATCCAAGTAATTATTATTTTTTTGTATGTTTGTAACTCAACTGACTGTTTGCTTTAGTGGTTAAGTTTCTTGGGTGTGTCTGAGAAGTCTTGGGTTCAAGCTTTGGCTTGGGTAGAATTTTTGGTTTTAATTCAATAAACCCTTACCCCTAGTCTGTAGACTTAAAAATAAATGCTAATAAAATATGTTAGAATGGGCCTCCTAGTCTGGTGGTTAAGTGGAGTGATGGTTATGTTTGAGGTCCTGAGTTTGAATCCTAGCGCAAAGAAGGGATTTATTTTGCTGTTTATGTCATGTGAGAGGTTGAGTTCGACTAAAATTCTGAGTAGACAGGTTGGAGTCATTTTAGGAGAAGATTATGGGATTAGGGAGGTTATCTTGATTTGGTGGGATGTAGAGTTCGACTCCCTCCCCTCATTTTTCCCAATTTCGATTTTAATAGTCTTTTCTTTCATTTTTTTATTTCAATTTGTTGTCGCCACACCCTCCTAGTTCTCTTTGCCGATTTTCTACTTTCCATCCCTATCGATTCATTCTTGTTTTGCCAATTTACTCTTCTCAGTTTCTTTCTTTTTTCCCGAAAGCTTTTGACGAATAATACTAGGTGTGCGATTGTTATCTTTTGTTTATTTCAGCTTTGCCTCTTCTCACGATGGACGTTCTTCCCTCCTCCTTTACCAATTTTTTCTTCTTCTGCTTCCCTCCTTATGCGTCTCTTCCTTTCCTCATTGCTGCTATTCTTTGCATTCTTTTTCTCTATCGAATTGTGGTCACCTTGGTCTCTTTCTTTTTGGTATTATTTTTCTTAAATTGACCATCCCTTTCACGCAGTTCTGCGTTTTCAGTAAGTTGGCTATCCGATTTGGTTCAGACTGTTCATGTGAATAACTATTGATAGGGGTTTCGGATGTATATGCGGAGGTGAAGGCCTTACTCATTATAGGCTTATACGGATAAAGTTCAGTTCAGGGGAATACATTTCCCTATGTAGGAGCGGAGGTGAAGACCTCACAAAGACATAGGTACGGATGCATCTCAAAAGCGGTCCAATATCCTATACGGAGGTGAAGACCTCACGGAGGAATAACTTCTCACTCCCACTTAAGAAGATAAAATGGAATGATTATGCCATGCAATATGGGAAAACAGAAAGAGAAACTCTTGAACCAATAAAACAGATGTATTAGATCGCTATGTAACCAGAGATAACAAAGACATTACTTACCACCAACATGAATGATAAAATGAAAGGAAGGGATCATCAATTTAAACTAAATTCTCAATTTTCAATAAAAAGACAAAAAAGTAATCAACTTGCAGCTTGACTTTCTTATTAGTCCCTACTGGAGTCCCAAGCTGTCGAAACCCTTTTCTGGAAATCAAATTTTTATTTTAAAATGAAAATAGAGTCACCACCAATCCTTTTTAATTAGGTTTGATTAGATCACCTCAAAACTTAGTCATTTTAATAAAATGTTAGGTTTATTAAAACAATAACTTTCGGTCTACAAAGTCTAGGAAATGGGTTCACGAGTCAGTTACGTATGAGGAAGGATTAGCACCCTCATAACGCCCAAAATTTTTACCTAGTTGATTACTTAATGTCTTGGCGTCAAATATTGAGAATCCGAAGAGAATTTAAAATGTGATCCCTTTTTACATGATGTTATTTAATTAAAATATCACTAACTGAATTAAAACTTATGTAAAAGGCCTTCTTATCTTGAGGTAACCAAAACGAAAAGGTCTTGTCCCGTAAGTTAGGGCACGACATCTCAAAACCCCAAAAATAAGATTACTCATTATTTAATTATTACTTAAATCTTATGTGTTTTTATTTTAAAAGGATGTTCAATTATCTCAGTTCAAAGAGAAAGTTGTACCCTGTAAGTCAGGACACGATTTCTCGAATTCCTTAATTAAAGGACATCGTATTGGTTCTAATTATTTTCTATGCGTCGGGTAAAAATGAATATAATATTTAATGTGATGAGCAATTAATTTATTTGGATGTTGTATGATTATGTGCAAGCATAATACAATACCTAACAAAAATGGAATTGCTACGTAAGTACAAATAAAATAATATTACAAATAAATAACCAATGAATAAAATGATCAATGGTAATGGTAATGATATTAGAATATTAATAATATAACTATAATGATGCTAATAATAATAATAA
>JABFAF010279739.1:0-17729 GCA_013677275.1 Gossypium schwendimanii | reverse complement strand
TTGAAAGATAAAAGCTTGATATTTCACTTCATGATTAAAATGAACAATGTAGCCTCTATTTATACTAGTAGCCTTTGCTAAATTAAGAGCTACTATCATAGAAAATCAAGGAAAAATATTCCATGATATAAGAAAAATCCCAAAATAATCTCCCACTAAGTCAACAAAAATTTTAGCTAATTAATCTTGGAAAAATTTTGCTTTGGCCCTCCTTCTTTGCTTCTTTCTTCAATATAGCCCAATTGTTTCCTTTTTCTTCTATTTAGCCCTAAATTGCGTCCCTGCACAAAATTCAATGTAAACATGGAAAAATTAGCGGTGCACTCTCATAAATTAGCCAATTTAATTACATAAAATATGTAACTTTAGCATTTAATCAATAATTCGATTAATTTCTTAGGAAATATATCAATAAATTCCCTGTCTGATGATAACTAACCAATTTTCAACTCTGATGCTTATGAATGTAGAATGTAAACTAAATAATGCTTTACATCATTTACAGACCATTCTTTAAGTAAAAAAAATCATAGATATAACATTTATAACACAATCAGTTCTGTCTTACTCAATAGTAATTAACTCGTTAAATCTGATATCTGAATTCGATTCATTTCTGACACAATTTACTTCATCATCATGCAGATTCAACCAACCCATACTCAGTATTATCAATTAATATATCTAGGATAGAAGTCTCTTCTCTAGCTTGAATTATGTAAGTTCTAGTATTACTGCTTTGTCCTAGTCATTTGCCTCATTGAGAGAGGGATATCTATGAAACAACTTGATTTTTAAAAGAAAATGTTTGATTTCTTTGATCAACCTATCACAAAATGTTTGACAAATTCACATCGAAAATAGGTTCTAGTCATAACTTGATGCACATCCCTGTAGAACTCTCTACAATGATCACAACCAAATTTTTAGCCTTAGTTGTTGATTAAGATTATTTTATAAAGTGATTTTTGTTCTTTTTTTGTTAAAGGACTCAATTGTTAAAATATTAAAATTGATACGGAATTCTTATGAATTTGGAAAAATTATGACCTGCATTTGTATAAGTGAAAATTTGGTTAACATGAGAAATTATGAAATTTTGATAAATTTGAAAATTCGGGTTTAGGGACTAAATTGTAAGAAATGTAAAAGTTTAGGAAAAATGTGTAAATAATAAAACTTAAGGGTCATATGCATAAAATGAGTTGAAATATGTATTTTAATTTGATATATTGAATTTAATCATTATAAATATCAAGAATCAAATCGTATGGAGGTTAATAGGGGAAAAAAGAATTTCGAATTAGTCCATAAGTGTAACACCCCTAACCCGTCTCGGTTGCCAGATTAAGGTTACAGATCATTATTGTAAAATCAGAAACATTTAAACATCATAACACTCAATAATCTAAATATATTATAAATCATTCATTCTCATGCATTTCATCCCTAAATCGAGCCTTCGAGGTTGTAACAACCCTTTTTAGTGAAATAGGAACAGTGGTTTTGGGACCAAAAATCTAATGTAGAAATATTTATTTTATTATTATTTTAACGTCTACAGCATGTTAGTATTACCGTATAAAAATTTCGTTAAGAAATTTTATCGTTAGCATGCTTAATTTGATAAAAAAGACTAAATTGCATAAAGTGTAAAACTTGAGTTCTATAAGTTAGCAGAATCAAATGATTATGAAATTAATTAGTTAAGGGGTTTATGTGGCAATTATACCATTGTTAAATTGGATGGACAATTATGGACTATGGTTATTAAAATATAAAGGTTAATTAATAAGGCTAAAGTTGTGAATTGATAATTAAAAGATAATAAAATATAGTAAACAAAAGAAAAATCTTGCATGTTCATCTTTTCAACTGAAAATTGAGGGAGAAGAAGCCATGGACGCTTGAAACTTTCGGCCAACCCTATTTTGCTTGTATGTGAGTATTGTTTGTCCTGTTTTTAATAATTTTTATGTTTTTGGGATCATTGTAGCTTAATCTAGCTAGCCCAGGGACTAATTTGTAAAATTTTTAAAAGGTTAAGGTTGTGACATGAATGAATATAAGTTGTTTTTGATGTTTTATGGAAGAAAATGATTGGTTGTTGATAGATAAACAACTTTTGTTAAGTGATTTTTGATGAAATTGTCAATTTGAGATTAAATTGAAAAGTAGAAATTATACATGATGAAATTGTGAAATAGATGAAATGTGGGGCTTGCTAGGGACCTATATGAAATTTGGCTATGGTGGGTTAATGGAAAATTTCATGAATTTTCATTTTATGAGCTAGGGACTAAATTGAAATGAAATCAAAATTATAAGGGCAAAAATATAATTTTGCTAAAATATGAGTTTGTGTTTAATTGAATAAAATAAGTATTGAATTGAGCTGAACTTATTCGTTTAGATCAAGATAAACCTTGTACAGCTTTAGATATGAGCAAAGATAAAGTTTTGGAATAATTGCCTCCGTATCTACGTTTAATTGTCGAGGTAAGTTCGTGTAATTATATTGTATTTATGTGCTTTTAATTGAATTATACATGTATTTTGGACTGCAATATCTATATATATACTGTTTGCATATCCAACTATGTTACGTCGACTATCCAGCCTTGTTTGAACCTTAGGAATTTGTAGGATACAAATGAGATGTCATTAGGGTTTACATGATTCAGGTGCTGGTCTTGAACGTCCTACTGATGGCTAAGGTTCGTCATGTGTTGCAGATACTCGACAGCTCGTGTGAGCATACATGTACAGGAATTTGACGGATTACAGTTGTATGAGTTAGCACACTATGTGTGAGCTATCCCGAGTATCCAATGGTATTCTAAATGGTTCAATGGGCATGATTTGAAAGAGAATGGTAAGAGTTCGATACGTACTAAGGCATGAACACATGTGATTTGCATTGAATTGGTGATACATGCTATAATGAAAATTGAGATGGATGATATATGCATATGATACATGATTAAATGTTGTGATCATCCAGGATTAAATTGCTTATGTTATATGTTTATATGGCTAACATGTTTGGTTTAAATGCTTAGGCTTTGGCCAAGTTGTGGTTGGATTATGCCATGTTTAACTTACTTATTATGTGATGAATTGGTAAGTTGAGTTTCACATTATACGAATTTACTAACCATTTATGCTTACTCTGTGTTATTTTCTGTGTTTTATAGTGAATCAAAAGCTCGCTCGGGTTAGAAGTTTATCGGGGTTATATCACACTATCCATTGGCTAAATCAGTAGATTTTGGTGTTTCTAAGTTTTGGTTATAATGGCATGTATAGGTGTTTTTGTTTGATGATTTAACCATTTGTTTTTGGCTTGTGTTTATGGAATTTTGGATGGTGAAATGGTGCTAATTTTCGCATGTATATATTTGGCCTTATAATTATTGATATCATGGCTTATGATGCTTGAATGATAGAAGATGGAATGCTAGTTAAAAATGTATGTTAGAAATGGTCTTTTGATATGTTTGAATGTGGTGAATTGGCATAATTGTTATAGATGACATGTATGGCTATTGGTGCTAGATGTTAAATAGCATATTTAGCACTTTTTGGTGTGAATTTGATAGGTAAACAAAATGGTATGATTTGGCATAAACTTAGTTATAAAATAGTTGACTTTTGGCCAAAATTTTGCATATGGTTATACATATTTAATTGTCGTGATTGAGGTGCCTTTTAGGCATATTGGTTGTATAAATATTTACCTTATTTGTTTAGCTTGTTCGTGCATAATTTGGTGCATTTTGAATGCTTGTTTATATGTGGAAAATTTCTTGTAGGTGTGTGCTTGTTTGGGTGAGAAAATGGCTTGGATGCCTATTTTTCGTCCACACGGCCAGAGACACGGGTGTGTGTCTCAGTCGTGTGTCAACATGGCCATGTGTCCCCTGTAGCTTCAAAGGGTTTTAAGTTAAGCTCTTGCATGACCTAGCACACGACCTAGCACATGGACGTGTGAGACCATTTAGAAGGGTACACGACCTAGCACACGGGCATATGGCTTGGCCATGTGACCCAAGTCAGTGGGTACAGACACGGGTTGGGATATGGCCGTGTGTCCCTACTTTGAATGTCCACACGGCTTGAGACACGGGTGTGTCTCTCGGCCGTGTGACCTTGCAGTTTGAAAATTTTCATCTTTTTCTGAAAAATTTTATATATTTCTGATTTAGTCCCGACTTGTTTCTAATGTGTTATTAAGGCCTCGAGGGCTCATATAAGGGACAATATGTATGTTAATGATTGACCTTGCTATGATTTATTTTGTGATATTAAATGTTTAAACTTTTTGGATAGTTTTGTAGTGTAATCTTCGGTAATGCTCCGTAACCCTATTTCAACGATGCATATGGGTTAGGGGTGTTACAGAGGCCCTAGAAATAACTTGGATGCAATTCGGGACTAATTTAAAACAAAATGGAAAGTTTAAGAAAAGTTACAAAAATTGGAAACAGGGGTCTCACAGTCGTGTAACTTTCGAACAAGTGACACACGGTCGTGTCCTAGCCCATGTCCTCACCCATGTAACTCACTGAGTAGGGTCACACAACCATGTCACACGCCCGTGTGCCAGGCTGTGTAACTCACTGACTTGAACCCTAAGAAATTCTCATATGACACATGACCGTGTCGCCAAGCCGTGTGCCTCACACGGTCGTGTGATAGCCCGTGTCTAAGGCCGTGAAAACCTAAAATTAACCTAAAATCAAGCCATTTCACATTCAATTCACATCCAAGGGACTTAAACATCATTCATAACCACATAAACATGAAAATTTAAACACCCTAAGTCAACTGACCAATGTGCCATTCAAAGACACCACAATTATGTCAACACATCAACTATCAAAACATGTCAATATTGCCTCATTTCATGCATGATAAACTAGTTCAAATATGTACCAAAATGTACCACAAATAATTATTTTCAAACCATTTTACAAGTATATTAAAATAACCAAATGACATAATTTGGTAAAGTATCAAAGTATACCAATCTAACATATTTATCTATATATACATGCCACTACCCTAGGATATACAAAAACTACCAACTTAGATGGATAGTGTGAGCCGATTGAATGACCCTTCCAAACTACTAGCAATGTTTATCTACAAAACAATCCATAAGAATTGATAAGCTTACAAAGCTTAGTAAGGACATAGTATAACATTTAATCTAAATAAAATTAATTATAGTTCATATAATATTTGATTCAGAGTTATCGAAGTATAAACAGGGGGATGAAAGTGTATTTAGGGTACTAAAGTACAAATAGGGGCACGTTTGTGTAGTCAGGGGTACTGAAGTACAAATAGGGGCACGTATGTGCATTCAAGGGTACTGAAGTACAAACAGGGGCACGTATGTGCATTCAGGGGTACTGAAGTACAAACAGGGGCACATATGTGCATTCAGGGGTACTGAAGTACAAACAGTGGCACGTATGTGCATTCAAGGGTACCAAAGTACAAACAAGGGCACGTATGTGCATTCATACAATAATTTGCTATAAACATATTAATTAAAGGATCATAATATAAGAACACAAATATAAATTCATTTACGTTTTGAAATACCATGAACTTATCTACTATTTAATGCTGATCAACACACATGGACTAATCCGCTATTTTCCCTTTCCTCGGTTATTGTCTTTTTGATCCAAGTTTTGATCGATATAATAATTAACTACAATATATTAATCTCATACACATTTCACATCCATTCAATGCATATGACCCTTAGCTTTTCTTTAATTACACATTTTCCCTAAACTTTTAAAACTTTTGCAATTTAATCCTCTAACCTGAAAATTCTAAAATTGACCATTTTCTAATAATCAAATTACAACCAATTATTCTAGACCTTTAATAGTCCCTATTACACATCAAATTCACCATCAAACCTTGAAAATTTGACATTTTAACAATTTAACAATTTAATCCATAAATCAAAATATAACAAAAATCACTTTACAAAACAACCAAATATCACAATCAAAGCTTAAAATATATAATTATAATTATAAAAAATCAAGATTCATCGATGGTAACTACCAAAATTTTTAACAGATTCAAAAATGAAGGTACGGGCCAACTGGACCTAGTTGTAACGATCTCAAAAGCATAAAAATCATTAAAAACGAATCACGAAATCATACCATGCATGGAATTTTAACCTATCTGAACTTCAAGCTTCCTCTTCCATGGAGAATTTGGTTGAAACACAAAAATGTGAAGAAGATGATAGCATTTTGTCATTTGTTTTATTTTTATTTAACTAATTATCAATTTACCCTTACTAATATAACTTAAAACTAACATAATTGTGTCCAAATTTTTCCACTAACATTAAGGATGGTATGTTTACTATCTTAGTCTATTATTTTAAGGTTTCATAGCCATTTTTCCCCTTTAACTAATAGAACTCAACTTTACATTTTTTACGATTTAGTCATTTTTACTTAATTAACCATTTAAACATCCTAATTTCTTAACGAAATTTTAACACGACTATAATATAATCCCATAAACTTTAAAATAATAATAAAATAATAACTCACTCATTAAAATTGCGGTCTCAAAACCACTATTTCTAATATCACTAAAAACAGGCTGTTACATACGAATCAACCAAAAACATAAATTAGGTAAGTTCATAGTATAATGATTTGTAAATGTGTATTTATTTATAATTATATTATTGTTAACTAGTTAATTGTAAAAATGTGAAATTTCATTAGTTATACATATATTATTACATGTTTCAATTCAATATAAAGTAAAAGTGTACTATTCAGAAGTTAAGAAATAGTTATGAAAAATGAATGATATTATCTCAGAATGAATGAAATAAATATACGGTATGTGTATAGATATTGTGGAAGTGCTTTTGATTTTGTAATGTGATGAATTCAATTTAAATGTCCGATTGAATGTAGTAAACAATTAGGATACAATTGGCATGCCAATACGGTTAGAACGTGCGCTTGGATGAGATTGCACTTTGGTGCCTCTGTTTGTATTTCGGTGCCTCTAATTGCACATTTGTTCCTCTGTCTACACTTTGGTGCCTCTGTTACGCATGTTTGATGCCTTTGGTGTGGTGTAGTTACCCTAGTATCCGAGTCTAGTTACTATAGCTCACCGTGCTATGTATTATTTGACTTAAAACTTATTTACTTGTTCCATTCTATTGAACGTTTAAATTGCTACTATGTGGTAAATGGCACTATGAAATGCTTTTGTATAAATGTTGAGAATTAATTTGAGATATGGTGATTGGTAGAATTTGGTTAGTTCTTTTGAAAAGTATCATTTGAGTTATATATGATTATATACTAATGCAGTGTGATTTGGTATTCAGTTATCAGGAATTAGAAATTTATCGTCTTAATTATATATTTGATTAAGGTAAGTTGATGTTGAATTCATGAATTATTTGAAGATGCTAGGTGATGAAATTAAATAATTAATGATTATGTGCTTAAAAGTTATTTGTAACAATATTGAAACGAATGGAAAGCTTATAGTTATATGTATGAAACACATGCTTTGTAAATGTGATATTGGTGTCAAAGTTATGTATTTAACTATCAAAGGATGATTTTTTTTTGATTTGAACTATTGTGGCTTATGATCACTCAATTGAAAGTTTTGGTACTGACATTATGTGATTTCGGAAACAATTGTGAGGTTTAGAAAATTTAATGCTCTTTTAGCATTCATTAGTGGATTGAGGTAAGTTGATTTGAATTTTTAGATATGGACCAATTAAGCTTATTAAGCTTACCTATTTTCTTTTTTGTTTCTATAGTTAATGTTTTGCGAAACTGGTTAGGTGGATCAACTTCGGAGCTCACACGATCCAAACTCTTTCAGTAGCTATTGTTTGAGTTATCATAATTTGTGGCATGTATATAGGATTTGATGTTGTCAAGGTGAAAATTTTAGTTGAATTGAAATTAAGCTTATATGGTTTCAGATTGGCAATCTATGTTTTATGTTGATGTTATTTTGGATGTGGTAACATTAGGTACACTTGTTATTTGGCATTGTTTTGGTTTATTTCTCTTGTGATGATGAAATTTGGTCAATTTGGTCGGTAGATAATGACAATGTACTTGTTTGAGGTGTCTATGGTATGTGATTTGGTATTTGGAATTTTGGGGATTTGTTGATAAATGATTGACATGAACATAAATGTGATGTTTTAGGTGAATTACTTGATTGTCATATATAAAAATTGTGGTGTGAATGAGGGCACATAGGTTAGGCATTTAGGTTGAATGCTTTTAACATGTTTTGGGTTCGTTTAGGTGTGTTTTAAGTAGGTTTAATTGCTGGTATATGAGTTGCTTGTGGTCTAAGTAAGTTCGAAATGGTAAACTTGCATTTAAAGGTTCACTTAGAGGCACACGGCTTGGGAAACGTACTGTCACACTCACACGGACTTTTCACAAGCTCATGTGTTTCAAAATAGTATGTCACACGGTCTAGGCACGACTTGCGATACGGTTGTTGACCCAACATCGAAGCTAACACGGGCTAGCACATGGTTTATGACACAACTATGTGACCTTATTTCGAATATACACACGATATAGCACACGACCTGTGGCATGATTGTGTGAGGGAATTTTGAAAGTTACACCTATGTGACCTTATTTCGAATATACACACAATATAGCACACGACCTGTGGCACATTGTGTGAGGGAATTTTGAAAGTTACACGGTTTGTCACATGGTTGGCCATAAGGTCGTGTGACCCCTATTTTCCAAATTTCTCTATTTTGGTTCAAATCAGTCCTTAGTTGTTTTCAATCTATTTTTAGGGTCCCGTAAGCTCGGTTTAAGACCTATAAATGTGATTTTGTTATGAATGAAATGTATATTTGAATTTTGTTATTTAAATTAATAATTGAATGGATTAGCGTTGTAAATTGTTTGTTATGCACTATAATACTCTATAACCCTAATTCGGTGATGGAGATGGGTTAGTGGTGTTACACCCAACTAGTCACAGCATGCTACTCGGTGAGATTGTCCCAAGATGACTCATTTATGGTGCATGATACGATAGGTGTTAAGTTGATGATTATACACTCAAGATCATCTAGTTAAGTAACTTCCTAATGAGCTATGCTTAAGTTAGAATGATGGCCAAACGTTACATAATTATTAATACATGTGAATGCTTAAGGAATTACGTTCATGTACTAATTGAATGGAAATTTATGTTTTTACTAGTTGATCATGATCAACCCAAGGTGTGATGTGAATTCCCGAGACTTGGAAAGTTTAGAAAATTTCTTGAAGGATGGATCATCTCGATTAGTTTCAAATTGGGTGGAAACCTTGACCTGAAGTACTTGAATGCTTTAAGGAACCAAAGTTATAATGGAACCCGACCCGCTTAAACTTGATGAATTACTCAAACCTTGGTATAATGAAGTCGCCACGCATCAGGATGGGAAATCGAAGTGATAAGACAAGGGGTGAACGACACAAACTCGTGAGAGTTTGATAAGTTTAATAAGTTCGGTTAAAAACCTTGAAGAGAAGAATCTCACAAATAAAGTTTTTTTGATTCAAAATGTCTTCAACCTTACAAACGACCAATTACATGACTTATATAGGCCCTAAAATGGCCATTCAAATTTAGCATAAAAAAGTTGTTCACAGTAACAATTAAAGCAATAAAATTCTATTCATGGACATGATGCATTCATGTATAAACCGAATAGACATATTCCTTTCTGAAATTCTTTCATGCATGCTTAGCTAGGAAGCAATCTTCAAATTCATGAATGAGTAGCCTTTGATCTCCCTTAACCCCCTTTGGCCGAATGTGCATTGCATGGGACATGCACCATCTTAATTTGAAGCTTTAAATGCATCTTGGGATGTTAAAAGGAGAACATGGATATTTGAAATTCATTTCCCACCTTGGTGCATGTATATGTTTATTCAATGGCTGAATTTATGATGTACATTCCCTTTGATTTGTTCATGAATCCTTCTTCATTAAGAAATCCACTAAGACATGTACTTGGCCCTTCATACGAACAAACACATGTATCATCAATGAAGGCTTGAATCTTGAACATTCTAGATGGTTCTTGGTGCATGCATTTGGCTAGATGAAAAGTCCTTCATTAGGCCACAAGAATAGACACTACACCATATAAATAAGCATAATCCTTTTGCAGCAAACACAAATCACAATCAGCTATGACACTTAACTGAACTAGATGCACAGTTAGACTCTTGATGCACACACACATATGGATGAATTGATTTAGTCAAACAACTTGCTTTAACTAACACAAGCAAAACACCTTGCACATGACTCACCCCTATAAACAAATGACAAACCAAATGTGGCAAATTAACACACGTATATAATTATGAACTTATAACACAACTAACATATGAAACACATAAATAAGGCACAAACATAAGTTGTGGAATTCAAATACAAACAAAACTTAATTAAAAGTCCTTAAAACGTTGGCCCAAAATCATTCAAACTCATGAAATGTATCATTACAATGACTTACAAATTTTTTCAAGGTTTAATGTAAGATGCATGCATCATATTAATGAATATTGTAATGTTAAGGCATTTTCAAACATTTTCTTAATTTAAAGATATTAATATATGAATGTTTTATTTTCAGTTTGAAAATGACACCAACTCCCTTATTGAACATGCTCACTACAAATAAACTGAACGAAAATAACTATAAGGAATGGTATAAGAATTTGATAATTCTCTTAAGCTGTGAGAAACTTAAAATAGTTCTTGATAATAAGTGCCCATTTACCACTCAAGCTGAGGCTAGAAAACGCTAGGAGGAGTCTGATGAGATAGCCTATTGCTATATATTGGTAAGCGTGACCAACACCTTATATAAGCAACTAGAGAGTTGTAAGATTGCCAAAATGATTATGGATAAATTAGAAGACATGTTCAGAGGCCAAGCTGCCTTGGCTCAATAGTTTGCTATAATCAGCTTGATGAATGCCCAACAAAAACCCAACACTCCAATCAAAGACCATATTATTACTTTTATGGGATACTTTGTCGAGGTCGCGGGCAATGAGGCCAATTGGACCAGAACACTCAAATTGAGGTTGTGTTCAAGAGCCTGTCCAAGGATTTTGTTGGCTTTTAGGCCACATATAACCTTAGCAACAAAAACCTGATGCTTACACAACACACATGAAGGATCGAATGGTGGCCAACAGGTTTGAAGAGCATAAGCAAAACATAGCTATTGTTTCTTCCTCAAAAGGGAAGGGAAAGCACACTAAGAAAGGCAAGACGAAGGTCTCTCAGCCTCCACAAGTGGAAAGGAAGAGAATCAGGAAGCCTAAAGACTTATCTAAGTCTAAAAGCTTCTTCTCAAGTAAAAAAGGGTGCTTTAAGGCAAACTGTAGAGAGTGGAATGAATACCTAGCCACCAATGGTAAAGGTATGGAACTCTTTATGATATAAGCTTGTTTAGTGGAGGATCCGATAGGCCACTGGTTCATTATTTTGGGAGTCACTAATCATGTTTGTGTTTCTCTACAGGGGTTCAAAGAGATGAAGAATCTTAGAGATAATAGCTTATCATTGTGTACTGGGAATGAGACAAGTGTTGCAACTAAAGCAATGAGAGACATACATCTTTATTTTCATAATTTTAGGAATATTATTTTAAGAGACATTTTCTATGTAACAAATTTCAAAAGAAATTTAATTTCTGTTGCATGTTTATATAAAGACGGCTTGATTGTGACTTTTAATAATGGAATTGCAATATTTAGAAATCATAATCTTCTCTGTAATGGATGGATGTCAAATAATCTCTTTTTTATCAAACCAAAGATGTACACATTTCTTGAGACTAAAATATTGAATAAAAGACTTAAAACTTCTCACTATAATGAGGCGTACCTTTTACATTTGAGACTTGGTCATATTAACCAATAAAGAATCACTAGAATTTTGAAAGACTACATATTAATTTCGCTTAAAGAAGTTGATCTTCCACAATGTAAATCTTGCAAGGAAGGTAAGATGCAGAGGCAGATTTAGGGGGCTAACAAGGGCCCCGACCCCCTTAAAATGGAAAATTTGCCATTTTGGCCTTTTAAATTTTTAAAAAATTTAAATTAGTAAAGGTAAAATTGCACTTTGGGCCCCCATAAAAATGATAAAAAATTTATTTAATCCTTTAAAAATTGTAACTATATAGACAATTTAATTTTGACCCCCCTAAAATTTTTTCCTAGCCTCACTCCTAGTAAGATGACTAAACTATCTTTTAATGCAAAAGGAACAAGGGTCGAAAAACCCATAAAACATGTACACATTAACGTATGTGGCCCTATGAGCGTTAGTGCAAGAGGTGGTTACGAGTATTATTTAACCTTTTTTGGTGACTATTCCAGATATGTGTATGTATACCTAATGCACCACAAAAGTGAAACCTTCGATAAATTCAAAGAGTTTTGTACGAAAGTGGATAAATAACTAAGTTTACCTATAAAGACACTCTGGTCAAATCGATGTGGGGAATATTTATCTAGTGAGTTCTTAGGATGCCTTATAGAGAATGGGATTCTATCCCAATTAATTGTGCCAAGTACTCCACAACAAAATGGCGTGGTAGAGAGAAGAAATCGGATGTTGTTAGACATGGTACATTGGATGTTAAGTTATTTGAAGATACAAATCTCTTTCCAAGGATATGTGATACAAACAGCTTGCGATATTTTGAATGATGTGCCAACTAAGGCAACATCAAAAAGTGCATACGTATTGTGGCATGGCAGGAGGCCAAGTCTAAAACATTTAAAGATTTGGGATTCCCAGCCCATGTAAGTTGCACTCATAGAAATAATTGTGCATGTTTGTAGGATATCCGAAAGGAACAAAGGGTGGTTTGTTTTATAACACTAAAGAGCAAACTATTATAGTGTCAACTCATGCTACTTTCCTTGAATCAAGGAACTTTCATGAAATATAAAAAACCCTAATGAAACAGTTCTAGAACCAACTCCTAATAGTATCCCTGCAAACAATCAGTAGCATAAGGTGCTTCATCGTAGTGAGAGGGTTTCTCATAGGCCTGAGTTCTTCCAATTTGGTGGAAGTGTTTTTAACACTGAGTCTACCGTACAGAAAGATCATGACCCACTCACATATGATGAAGTGATGCAGAGTGCTGATTCCTAGCTCTAGGAAATAGTTATGAAAGCTAAAATGGATTCTATGGATTACAACTCAGTGCGGGAACTTATAGATTTATCGATTGGGATAAAACCTATATGGTGTAAGTGGATCTCTAAGAGGAAAAGAAATGTAGATGGAAAAGTGGAAACTGATAATGTCGAACTTGTAGCAAAAGGTTATACTAAAAAAAGGTATCAATTACGAAAAACCCTTATACTAAAAAAAGGTATCAATTACGAAAAACCCTTCTCTCTTATTGACATGGTCAAGTTAATCCGCATATTAGTATCTATTGTGGCAGCTCTCAATTATGAGATTTGGCAAATTTATGTCAAGACAACATTTTTGAATGACTATCTTGAAGAAAGCTTCTACATGATGCAACCCACCGGATATATAGTTAAAGGAAATGAGCATAAAGTTTGCAAACTGCTTGTATCCATATATTGACTTAAGCAAGCATCACGCTTATGGAATCAAAGATTAGATCAAGTGATCAAGACTTTTAGATTTGAGCAAAACGTAGATTAACCTTGTGTTTATAAACATTTAAGGATGGAAAGGTGACCTTTCTCATTTTATATGTTATAGGTTAAACTGTGATTAACTCAACAATTTATCATGAAGGACTCGCGAGAAGCTAATTTTGTTCAAGGCATTTGGATCCTATGGATCCAAAGAACAAAGTGATAGCACTATCTTAGGCTTCATACATAGACAATAAATTGGAGCGTTATGTAATGACCGATTCGAAGAAGGGAAATCAGCCCTCCGTATCAGGATTTCATCTCTGTTTGGAGGACTATCCTAAGACACCAGAAGAAATAGAGAACATGAGAAAGGTTCCTTATGCCTTGGCAGTAGGAAGTCTCATGTATGCTATGTTATGCAGATGGCTAAATATCTATTTTTTAGTGGGGTTGGTAAGTCAATATCAAATGTATCTAGGATCAAGACACTGGCAAGCAGTTAAGCATATACTCAAGTATTTATGGAGAACGAGGGATTATATGCTTGTGTATTCTAAGAGAGATCTTACTCTTATCGGATATACTAATTCTGACTTCCAAACATGTTAGGATTCAAAATAAATCAACGTTGGGTTGTACTTTGTCCTAGATGGTGAGTCTATAGTGTGAATAAGTGTCAAGCAGGGTTGCACTACTAACTTTACTATGGAGGGCCAAAAATGAGGTATGCAAAAGCTATGGCACTGTAATAGTGCAGATATAACTAAAGCTCAAAGAAACCACATAAGAACAAAACACATTGATCATAAGGGAGACATTAGGGTATGACGGAATAGTGGGTGTAGTCAAAGATTGCATATGAGGATTGTCACACCCCAAATCTAGCGAATCTGAGGAGAAAGCGTGTAGATGTGGAGCTATCAGTTTGGCATTGTATAATTTGCCAATTAATAGTCTGTTGGTAGATTAGATTTTGGCATAAAGTATCTGTCGTAGAAGTAATTAAAGATTTTATCTCAAGGTATTCTGCTATTTAAGAAAAGAATATGACAAGCGAAGAGTAAGCCCAAGTTACCGCCAAAAGCATAATACACCTTGTTTGCCTGAGCATTGTGCTAATTGGGTTTTGTAACGTGATGTGGTTAGAAACCAATTGAATTGACTGGTCAAATAATATTTTGTACATGATTCTCATTTATATTTCTCCTAGATTTTGTAAGCCATTTATTAGGACAAATTTTGGATACAATCGACACTTGTCAAGTTCCACTAAGGGGAACTGGGTATATATATGGTGAGAAGAGTTTGTTTGGAGGGTTTTTTTTCTTTCTTCAATATTACTCTTTGGTTCTTCTTCTTACACTTATATACTTTTTTCTCCTTTATTAAGCTAGCTAAGGTTTTTGAATTAATCAGTGGATGTTCCACCTCCTGGTAAGCCTGATAGCTTTTCATGTTAAGTTGTTGAAAGAATAAGGATATTAAGAAACATATGAATGGTAAGTTATGAGTAAGAAGCCCTGCATGGGAGTTTTCTATCATTGAGATGTTAGCAATTTGTCTGTAAATGGGTTTTCATGGTGGTTCCATGTTATAGTCTAGGTGAATATCAGGTGAGTCTTTATCTTGGCTCTTACATGTAGACTGTTCGAGTAGAAATATACATGATGATAATATCCCAGACAACTGGTAAGTGTGTAGGCGAAGTAATGTAAAGATTCTGCATGAGTAAGGAAGAATGTGTAAGGTACTATTTGAGTAAGAAGTTAAATTGTAAGTTTTCCTATGATATCTGATATGAGAAAGTAAGAATTAGTTAGGCATGTGACCAAATCTGGGTAAGTAACTTTTGAGTAAAACATTTCTTTGTGATGCCTTTTATAGGGCAATTTTATTGCTAACCAAACTGACAAATCATGATATAAAGACATGCGTAAGTCCAAGTAGTGGAGACCCATGATATTATATGATAATAAATACACTCATGGTGTTGCCTTCAGTGAGATGAAGACTGGATTGACAGATCATGGTATGAGGATGTGTAAGTCCATGTGGCCAAGACCCATGGCATAATATAATAAGAATACTCATGGTGATGCCTTCGATGATATGTAAACTAGACTGGCAGATCATGACATGAAGTTATGTATAAGACAATGAGGGAGAAACCCATGACACCTTCTGTGAACTTCTGTTGGGACAGTAAACATGTGATTCTATGTGTTACCTGTGTGGCGTGATCTGCTAAGCCTTAGTGGTGTACTATGTGTAGCCTTCATGGCAAATTCTGAAATGCCTATGTGGCATATTTGGGGATGCCTATGTGGCAGAATCTGGTTATGCGCCTTTGTGGTAAGATCTAGGTAAGTTTTAAGATTTCTTTGAAGAATAAATTTATGATGAGGATTTGATACAATTGAAGTTAACTCGGTTTCGCTAGTCTTGTGATGAAATTGAATGAGTCTTAAGGAATATTTCCTGAAAGAAAGTATGTATCTTCCAGTATAGGATATGGGCATATTCGTAATTATGGAAGGTATAAGTGTTCATTGGTCTGAGTTCGTCTACTCTATGTAGGATTGAAATCTGAGTAATCTAGTATTCACCATATCTGAGTAGTATCATGTCTCGTTCTAGGGTTATTTGGAATCTAAACCGTTTATCAATTTGGGCATTCTTATGTTATGTAACATGTACGTATGGAATTCTTCTAAATGATCAGGAACATTACATTATTAGTATGAGTTTGTTTTGGGGTTTGATTCAGGATACGATCTGATTGGTGGTCTAATAGTTGTTAAACCAATAAGGGAATACATAAATGCAAGAACAATTAGTAATTATCTGCCCAAGAATAGTATATGTGAATAACCATCCTGGGAAAGATGTGAAGCATTGGTTTGAAGAGGAAATCCTTTGAAAATGGGTTTTGTATCTTAGAAGTATCTTGTGATCTAAGAATGATTAAGATCTAGATCAACTAGTAAGATTTGGAATCAATCAAGGAGTGAAGTGAGAGTGATGTTAAGTATGGAAGCTGGTGTATAGGTATATATCCAATAATATGAAAGAATCTGCCAAAGACAGAGTGGTAATCCAAACTTTTAAGATGAGGAATTCAGCTAAAAAGGCTTTAAGGTATTTTGTATACAAACTCACTAAATTCGCTTGAACTTACAAGCGTTTTGTTTATGTTTCAAGTTTTTCTGTAAGAATGAGTACGCCAGGAGAGACCAAGCCAGGAATGCGCTGAGGAATTGGTGAGTTGGGTTATTATACAAATAGAGGAAATTTTAGGATTATGACGTATAGTACATTTAGCTAAGAAGAGTTTGTCTTTAACGAACTTTTGTATTGTAATGTATTATAATATTTTTTTCTTAAGACTGTTGTATTTCTGGATGTTTTCTTTTGTTCAAAATTCTTTCTTAAAATAATATGAAATATGCTATTAAAAGAAGTATAAATGGATTGGTTAAAATTTATGCTAAGTGTGTTTATGTCCTAACATTTGATATTTGGGCTCAGTGATTTGGGTTGGGCTGAGGTGTTATTAAGATTCCCTTACCTAACTCATTTAAAGCATTGCAAGTGTGTTTATGTCCAATTACGCGATCTAAGGCTAAGAAACTTAAAGAGGCCTTTGCTGGATTGGTACAAGAAGTTCGGGCCAAGAGTGAACATGCTTTCAAACTCGATATGGAAGCACAATCGTGCAATATGTTGATTGTTTAATTTGTTTGTGTTTTATTTGTTTATATGTTTACACAACATTTATTTTAAATTCCTACAGCTTGAGTTTTCTGATATAGGAATGCGCGCGGACCAAGATCGAGTTGCCAAGTCACGAGGAAAACTCCTACTAGGCTCTAAACGAACAGATCTGAAATCAAAATAAAGAATAAGTTTAAAATGAATCAAATCTGAAATTAAAATCCCCAAAAACAACTAAGAACAGCCAAGAATCAAAGAACTTATGAATAGATGTTT
>JABFAF010279738.1:3373-16716 GCA_013677275.1 Gossypium schwendimanii | reverse complement strand
AATTAACATCAAAACATATTAAATAAGCAAATTAAAAACACATAAATAAAACATAGCTAATAATAAATTAGGGCAGCTCAAAAGAGGTGAAACAACTTAATGAACTGAATTAAGCTAAATAATTTGACCATGAGCTGTAGAAAATTAATTAAAATATAACTAATACTCAATTTACTTAAACGATAAAATTAACGAGCTGATGGAAAGCTAAATTGAGCTCGAATGAGCTGAATTAAGCTCAAATGAGCTGATATAGAGCTGGAACGAGTTAAAGGAGCTGAAATAGCTTGCATAAAGGTGCATGGATTCTTCAAGGAGTTGGCCCGAGCTTCATTATCTTCAATGAGCTGATTCTCCTTCCAAAACTTAAGAAATAAAGCTGAAACAGCTTCTCGGGGTTGCTTAAACTGAGCTCGGGTCATTGATCCCTTTGGGAGTTCGAAGGAATCAAGATGAGGACTTGGTGGAGCTTAGGGCATGGTCACGTCAATGTGCAGGTTAGAATAAAATCATAAACAAATTACCACTCAAGTAGAAGTTAAAAGTTCATTTCCAATTGAATAAAATCATTGAAATAGTTTGGTATGTAGCCTAGCAAAACAACACACGAAAATCCAGAAATACAAAAAACCATTTTCAAATACAAGTTTTGTTTTAAGTTCCATCTAGGGAAAGCTAACAGACATGCTAATTCCCTAGGGATCTCAATGTACACCAAGACAAGAAAATAACTCACAAATAGGCCACAAATCTGGTTGAATCTTTACAATGGTACGTCCAACCTACAAGCCTGGAAATAAGAAGAAAGGAAACTAAGTAAGTTCATAAGAACTTAGTGATTTCTAGGGAAACACAGCCTCACAATAGGTTACAGCAAACACCCTTAGTCTAAGGCTTAGACCGACAAAATGGTATGCCACTTCTAGCGGATACAATTCTCCCTATTTTGAAGAATCTGCAGGTAGATACTTTCGTAAATAGACATAGCCCCATGGTAGACACTATCCGCTATTGGAGACTCACAAATAAGGGATCCAAGGCGCAACTACTCTTATTGTATTCCACCTTTGCAGACTACCCCTTTTTGAAAGTTTAACGTATATGTTAAGCTTCATGCAATGTTTACACTTTGTCTAACACAATATACACCTTTTTTATCAGTACACACTCTTCCTTGTGCTAGCTTTTGTTCCTTGTTCTGAAGAACCAATGATCCTATATATTTATAGTAGTTCATAGAGCTAATAGACCAATCATAACCTCTGTACCCCTATCACTCCTCCATGTAATTCAAACACATAAGTGTTCCCTTGTAAGGCTAAGTCTTCACCAGTCACGATTTGCACCAAAGTTTCATACCAAAGGTGAAAAATTATATATTATATCTTCTTTTCATCATCACACATAACAACCCTCCTAATCCTCCTTACACCATTTCAGACTCGAAGCTTATGCACTAAGGAATGAGTAGTTATACCAATTCTCATGCAAGATTTCTATCTCTAAATTACTGACTATAACCTTACATGCATCAAATCCTTACCACATCCCTTTTGACATAAGTATCAAGACCACAGATTTATGTTACTTACCTCAATATAAAGCAAAGTTTGAACATAATAATGTAGATAGTAGACTCAAGGAACAAAGGAACTCACTAGAAACCTTCAGTCAGAGCTTTATACTCAACGAGTTCCTTTCCTTAGCATTGGGACCTTTTCTCGTATCTTTGGATAAAAATATCAAATAAGTTCTTTTAACAATGGAATGACCAAAAGTCAAAAAATAACATGAATCAGTACACATGCAAACAATTCTCAAATGAAAGTTTTATTCCTATCTGGTATTCAAATTGAAACCCTACTGAACAACTTTTACAATAACTCCTTTCTATCCGATAAACTTAAAGAAGGATTTAAGAATTTACCAGTACACAGTCTTAAGGAAAGTAAATTCTGTAAGATTGAAAAATAGTTTTTTCGTTAGCGATGAAGAACACTTCTTGGGTTTTCTTTGATGATAACGAAGGTGAGCAGAGAAGATGAAAAATGAAAATCTTCTCTCCACTACTGGGTTGCTCTACTTATAGTTATCGCTAGCCCAAATTCCATCAAGGTTAATCTTTAATCAATAATCATGTACACAAGCTTTCACTAATTTATCACATCCTACAAGGCTTTCCTGGTGTCCTGATTAATGACATAATACCTCCACTAAGATACCAGATGACTTACAATATCCCACTAACCATTTTTCCTAAAAATCAAATTATTTACAGTAACATAAACACAGGTGGCGGTCTTACTAGTGAGAGTGCTTGCCAAGTAAGGATCACACCAAAAAAAATAAGGAACTCGCCAACCACAAATTTAAGATTCATCAAACTCAGTGAACTTCGTAAAATGTTGCGCCAGGAAGTTTGCCAACTTTAACCCGTCTAAGTCTTGTGAATTAGGCAGTCTTGTCAGTGCAATCTCCCATACAATACCAACTCACCAAAGAAGGGTGTGACTTTTCTTACTTCTCAAACCTCTGTTGATGATATAATCTTCGATTGAACATCAAATAGTGCCAAGTAAAGCTTCTAGGTTATGCAGAACAAGTTTACAATGAGTATGGTAGGAGAATTATCCTACTACCTTGGTTTCCAAATCATGAAAATTGAGAATGGCATATTCTTTTCTCAAGAAAAGTATGCAAATAACCTAATTAAGAAGTTTGGGATGAATAGGGCTAAGATTGCAAGGACTCCAATTTGATCGAGCAAAAATATTAGCATAGATACATGAGGAGTGTGTTGGAAAAAATACGCTTCGAAGACAATTTTCTTGCATAACAGAAAATTAAAATTTTTAAAATTGAGTTGGTCTATTATATTTATAGTAATAAACTTTTCCCAAAATTGCAACTATGTTTTTTACTAGACAAATCCTTATGCTATTCTCATACCACACACTACTTCGAGTATGTGCTTGAATGAATTTGAATCAAACACAAAACAATAAATTATATAATTTTAGTGGGAAAGCAAAAACCTCTCTTCAATAGAAACTGATAGGATTGCTATTTCGAAAAATATAATTTACACTTAGAAATAAATTCTCATTATTTTCGGCAGAATAATAAAATCTCAAAGTTGTGAACAACTTATTGTGTATTTAGCCCTACCCGTGCATTCTATTTATAGGAAGAAGAAGTGAAACCCTTATTGAATTAGTAAACATCTATTTAATAGAAAAACAAATTCCTAGTTGAACTAACAAAAAGGGGTGGCAACCTTAGTTAAATATACTAGGGTTTTTCGTCCCTTGTGATTAACATGAAGGGTTTTCGTGGTAGGTCCAATTTTAAATGCTTCATGGAATTTTAACCCAACACTTTATAATTCAATCAAACCCAATACATGTTTTTCCTTTTTCCAAAATATCATCATAAATTAATTTAAATAAATCAATTTACTAATTAAATAACTTTCTCAACCCGATTATGATTCTGTTAAAATCATGACAAGTTTACCATAAAAGAATGTATGAGAAAATATATTTAACTTTTCTATATCCAACGAATTCATAATGATCAATTAATTTAATTTATAATTTTTGAACTTCATTTAATTAATTAATAATAAAGGCATACATTAATTCTTATGTCATTTTCATACTTAGTGAGAAAACCACATTCATTTTCTATTGTTTCCTATTTCTCCAACTTTACCATTTCTATCCATTTCTATTCATTTGATTCAACATTCAATTCATTTCTTATTTCAACAAGCTAGCAGATGGACCGATTGGACATATATCATTAGGGATGAAGTTATTTATAATTAAGTTCCAAATTTTTGCCTATTAATTATAAACTCATTTAGTCACAAAATCATTCCATTATAGTATCGATCAAGCTCTCCCTAGTGAAAACCATTATGAAAGCAACTCAGTCAGTGCTCATCCAATGACCTTGTCATAATTGTGTTACTCTCATAGGATATTCTTAATCTCTTTGGAATCATTCTGTTCTCCCATATGATCCTATTTTATCTCATGGTAACCAATAAATCTTCCCTCATGAAGAGTCAATTACTATCAAATAGTAATTAAGTCATTCAACACAAAGACGAACAACTCGTAGCCACAGTTACTTTCATCATCATGTAATGCCAATGAAAGGATATCATTTACCCATGTCTCAGGCGATGAATTCAAATATTGTGAATGATGTTACATACTGACTAAGTCAATGCCCAACGCACCAACTTTCAGTTCCTTATCTATTTGAACTTAGACTTTTACTTACATCAAAATATACGAGTCACACATACATATTCCATCATCAACTCAAGATTAAGGTATGCCACACTATGAACATTAGAAAGGAGTAAATCCATAAACAGGCTCATGATCTATTCTACTTGGGTCTAGTTCATATACTATCAGTCTAATAAGTCACATCTATCTCTCTATCTTATTGGATTCATCCACTCCGATGCTCAAGATAAGGCATCTCCCCAATTAGACTTGATAGGCGACATATTAGTCTTTCAATTGGTTTGCTCATTTTCAATTAGACTAAGGACATGTTTAGGTTTGTTTCTAATATAAGTTTTATTTTCCTATTATGATCAGACTACATAATATCACTTAGTATTAATGTAAACATTAGAGAGACAATGAGCTAATATTTTTTTCTATTTTGCTTTGCATTCAAAAACCAAATGAGGAAATTATACAAAGAATACTAATATAATAGATGAATCACTTTCTTAATCAATATGTTCAAAAAAATTACAAGTATATAGACGAATATACTACACTTAAGGCACCAGATCCAATAGAGTGCTCATTACTCCTAACACTTGCAAAAGTATGATAGGAAGCTTTTGTATCTTATAGCAAGTTGACTTGATTTAAGCTTCAATATCAGTGCTTGTGCTTGATATCAATACAACCACAGAGAGTATCATGTCAGAGCTATGAAATGCATCATCAGGTATAAGCTTGGACAGGTATAGAGATGGAGATTGGACATGAAATGTTGATGATCAAAAAAATACCTTTAGTAGTTGTTTCAATCTTGGATCAAATCTAGTATCACGGTATAAAAAGAAGCAAACTTAAATTTCTCTATCAATAGCTAAGGCAAAGTATATTACAACAGGGATTTGTTGTGCTCAGCTTCTTTTAATAAAGTAGACGATGGCTAAATTTAGAGTGGCTCTACCAGTGTCCACTGTTTAATGTGACAAATCAAGTGCAATCAACATATCAAAGAAACCAGTATGCACTAGAGGACTAATCACATCGAAATTAAGCATCACTACATTCGTGAACTTGTTGAGAATGGGGAAACTAAATTTTAGTCGAGTTTAACACTTGGAAATTAATAATGAAGGGATCCAAATGGTGATTTTTATGTCATTTTTGAAGATCAATGTTATAGTTGGTTCTTTCACACACACAACCATTAATTTTGAAGACAATGTACATTGAATAGATTTTCTATCTTTATTTTGGATGGAAATTCAATAAAGCTGGTGCAATAAGGGAATTTTACTCTTTAAATATCTTGTTTTGTTGTAAATTTACACAACCACTTCTTTTCGATTTTTTGAGTAACCTAGTTCCTATAAAGTTCTTCCTATTTCTGTTTCGCGTATTCAAATCTTTCTTGATATTTGGTAATCATGTTTCTCCTCTCAATGGCTAATGTCAACATTACATCCTATAATGAATATTAGAAATATAAAATTGGCTTAAAAGACGAGCGAGTCTTCACAACAACTAGACACTCTTGGTGATACATCAGTGCCATAACCAGTTGGCACCGTTGTTAGCACTAGTGTAGTACATTCATCTGAAAAAGAGATCAATCAATGGATACTATGTTTGGAGATGATCGAGTTGATAAAGTGGTTGAATCACCAAAGAAAAAGTTCAGGGAGAAAGCAAGAGAAGGTTTATGGTGTGAAGGAAGTTGTTGAAATTGGTGATCTTCTAGGAAACCCTTTTATTTCTAAACATGAGTCAATGCCCACTGATAAAATTGAACCACTCATACAGGCTATTCTTCAACAAGTAACCCAATAGCATCCTCTTTACCTTATATTAATGTTGATTCTATTATTAATTGTTGATGAGAACATTATTCTTCAGTAAACTCATGTGCTTGTTGAGGTGGAAGAGGAAGAAATAAAGATTATAGGAGTGACCACTGGTCTTGGCCTTGTTGCTAGCTTTGTAGGGTGCAAAAAGATAAGATTAATGATAACCGAGGGGGTAGAAAGAGCCATAATGTCAAAAAGAAAAGGTAGTTCTTGATAAGAAGAAAGCTTATTTATTTCCTTCTACTCCCAAAAGATTAAAATCAAGTATGGTATCAAAATCATTATTTAAGGCAGTGTCTAATAATGATATTCAACTAAAGAAGTTGTACCTTGGCGGTATGATCTGAACTAAAAGGCTTAGCATTCTATTTTGTCTAAAAAAAAGTTGATAAAAAGTAAAGCAAATGAGCCAATAGATACAATGTCCAAGGAAGAATATGAACGACTCAAGAAATACCAAACTTTCCTCTTTACTACCTGCAATAACAAATATTTGTTCTTTGCCAAGAAGAATTTCATTGAAGAATAGAACATTGACGAGAGGAGATTTAGTGATAGAGGAATTGATGTCATTCTTGAGAAGAACGACATGTTCAGTATGTGAATCGTGTACAACTTTATCTAAAAGAGGTTGCTTTCGAGTTTTATGCCAATCTATTAAAGATTCTGTATGAGCCAGGAAGCAAATTATAGCACAAAGCTTATGCTAAGGGAAAGTATTACAACTTTGGTATAATAAAAATTAGAAACCTCTTACTTCATCCATGCATTTCTGATGTCAAACATGATGATTCCTTCGACTCAATAGGCAAAATTATCATCAATAGAGTTCATCTCACTTGGCCTCTAGTAGCAAAAATTCTAGCATCCACTTCAAAGCCTACCTATGCTGGTTTATATTTCATAGAAACCAAGAATCAGATCCCTATTAGCCAAAGGAATATATTTACCAAGAATATGGCCACACTCCCGAGGAGATTATATTTCAAAAGTCATCAAACATGTTGAAAGAGTATACCCCAGGGTTTGTATTACATTTCCCTCTCTAATTTTATTTGGATTCTTTATAAACAAAATTCTAATCTTGTTTTCCAACTAAAATTTATAAAACTAAGCCTACAAAATTAAAGTTTTTCTACAACTGGCTAGAGGGGAAGAACACTATGGATAGTCCTAGAACCATCCTTATTGATGAAGTTTCCTTGAAGAAGTATTGTCGACTTCGATTGGCACTAATTATGGCACCCCTAGGCATATTGAGCCTTTGATTATTGATTTTTACAACATATTGACGCCAATATCACTTTTCAAGAAATATCTATTGAACAACTTCAAGACAATGTGTGTCGAGATAAAGCCTTAAGTAATAACTTGTTAACCAAGCAACATTAGTGGCACTTTGGTAGAATTATTGAGAAAAAAAGGGGAGTGGAGATGTTTTGTTGGTAAGTTTCCATTTTTGTTGTTGTTTTTCTTTTCGATATGTGTTGTTGGTAAGTTTCCATTTCTGCTATTGTTTTTCTTTTCAAAACTTTAGACTTTATTTTTGTTATCGAGGGTTGTTATGTTGAACTTAATTATGTAGGTGATTATTTGGTGAATCTTATTCAATTCAAGTTTCTATTATATAATTCTAAGTTATTTGATTATCGATGTGTTCATCTTTTCAAAAGCCTTAATGGTTTATTTGGTTGCTTATGTTAGTAGTTGAGATTGTTTGATTAAAGGAGAGTTACTTAGGGGGAGAAAATTGTTTCTTATGTTGTCTATGTTCTCCTACTTTGGTTTTGTTCAAAAAATTGCCAAATGGGAGATTTATGAAGCAAATTATGAGCAATGCCCACTAGTCTCTAGCATTACACAACTTAAACTTGCAATATTTCATATTAGCAAATGTTGGTAACAAATTCCTTAGGCGTTGGCCTTTGTTGATATTAAGGTTGTGTGGAAGCACATCTATGATATTCAAACCATTTATAGAAACATATCTTGAAGATCAATTTGGATTGGATCAAGGAAATTTACTTTCCTACTTTGAAAAGATTGGATCAGATTAGGTAAACTAAGAAGCATAACATGAAAAATTCAACACTTATCCTGGGCTTATTAAACATTTTCATCAAGTTTTTTATCTTGTTGTTTTATTGGAAGATTGTAATTGATCCAGTATGTTAAAAAGTTTTAATTCTTTACAAATTGAGGAGACTTGTATAGGTGATGGAGTAATTTGAGAGAACTTATTTTTTTTTTAATGGGGAACATTTATTTAGAGTGCTTTGAATGTAAAATCAAATGGTTTAATTGGTTTTTATTCTAAGTTTTTAGGGGGGAAACTTATAAGAGATTGTTTTGGTCTTAGGTGCAAAAGTGAGATCCTAATCTAGTGAGAGAGAGAGTTTGTTATCTCTTGTTGTACAATATTCTAAGATAGTATATTATCTTCTTGTACAATGTAAAAAAGATTGTTTAGATCTTAGGTGCAAAAGTGAGACCCTAATCTAAGGAAATCAAACTGTGTAAATATATCTTTGTGTTCTCCATTGTTCTTTATCAGTGCTTGAAGCAGTTGGCACTATTCTTAACACTTCTTCTGACACTACTCAAAATTTATTGTAAGTATTTAGTTCTTTCTATCAAATTTTGATACATTTTCATAAAATTGTATATAATATGAAGGATGACATACACAAGATATGTGTGTGAATATTTCCACTGACTTTCTGAATATCTTACATTTCCAAAATGTCTTTTATTACATTCATTACATGTCAGAATGATTCTCTCCACATTTCTTACATTTCCAACACTCAGTGTGGAGCGTTGACTGACTAGAAATTGCTTTGTCTCGGTTTCTCTCGGTTAACAAACTCAGAAGGAGCAACTAACCAACTTGTTTCATTTCTAACTTTCTTTAAGGAAGACGATTGAGCAGGCTTGAATGATCCTCTCTTGTTCTAATCTCTGAACCCTAAATCTGAATGATCCTCGGTCGATACAATGTTACGAGCATACTTGTTTAATTGCACAAATTCTCTTTCATGCTCAGCTACAGTCTGGTTGATAAACAATAGGCTAACATACTTTATCTTGAATTCAATTTGGAAGAAGTCCCAATTAATTCAATCATCTGGTACCATCGTGCTTAAGGTATCCCACTGCAAATATGCCTCGTCTTTTAGAAAAGACACTGCGCATCTTAAGCAATCTTCAAAGGTACACAATAATTCTCTAAAAACTCTCTTTGCATTTAATAACCAGTACTCAGCTTTTGATGGATCATCATCTACTATTCTTCTGATCTCTTTCGCTCCACATTTCTGAACCTTATCTATAGATACCCGAGTAACCAACACCAGTACGGGGGTGGTAGTATTCAAGGGTGCTAGAGGAGGCACAATAGGGGGTAAAGGAGGCAGAGTAGCCATATTTGCTTGTTTAAACTCATTGAAGCACTGGTTCATTATTCCCGTAAACATAAGTTTCACTTCATCACCAACCAATTGAAGAATAGGAGCACTGTTACTTGCTTCTGTATTTGAAGCTTGAGCATTACTTTCAGCTTCATTAACTAAGCTTGATTAGATTCGACTGACATCTTGAATCTATAAGAAATAAATCGTTAGAATGGATCAAACGCGTCACGCTATCACAGGCTATATGTGGCATGTATATACTAATTCCTATTTCTCTACGTGAGTCCTAGAATCGACTAAACCATAGCTTTGATACTATAAATGTAACACCCATAACCTATATCTGTAGTCCAAACAGGGTTACAGAGCATTATCTGAGTTTTCAAAATAAACGAACAAAAATTTCAAATCATATCAGTAATCGTATTAAAACCAATCCAAATCATACATGTTGTCCCTTACACGAGCCTCGAGGCTCTAAAACCACGTTAGAAACAAGTCGTAACTAAATTAGAAACTTAGAAAAATTTTCAGAAAATAGCAAAATTTTACTACACTACAAGGGTCACACGGCCAAGCCACACGTCCGTGTGCCATGCGTGTGCTAAGCCGTGTAACAACCTAACTAAAAACCCTTTGAAAGCTACAGGGGATACACAGCAGAGTTGCCTGGCTGTGTCATACACGGTTGAGACACACGCCCGTGTCTCTACCCGTGTGGACGAAAAATATGCCATTTCCAAGCCATTTTTCTCACCTAACAAGACACCTACAACCACATTTGTACACAATTACCAGCCATAACAAGGCACAAAAATCATGCATATTCTAGCTATATACATATGATATAATAACATACAACCAATATGCCCAAAGGCACCTCAATAACTACATCAAAACATATACAACCATGTACTAAATTTGGCCAAAATAATCAACTAAATTCTAGGCATATTTACATCTATACATATCATTTAATTTGCTTACCAAAACATACCAATTTCTCAAGTTAAAAGATACATATGTACAACCTAGAAAACTAAGTGTCCAAACTCACAATTTAGTGATTCACTTTTATATCAAAATGAACTAAACACATATACATATAAACTTAAAGCCACATATACATGCCACAATCCCAAAAGAGTTCAAAAGCTACTAATGATGATGGATAATGTGAGCCGAAGTTCCGATCTGTCCCAAGTCAGCAAAAGTAATCTACAAAATGACAAATAAACTCATATAAGCTTATAAAACTTAGTAAGCACATAGCAATTTATTTCACTTAACATTAAATGAGTGAACCCTTATTTTACTTAATAAATATTACTGAAACGTAACCACGACACAAAAGTGCTATCGGGAGTACCGAAGTACAACAGGGGCACGTAAGTACGATTAGGGGTATCAAATTACAACAGGGGCACATAAGTGCAATCAGGGGTACCAAAGTATAATAGGGCACATAAGTGTGATCAAGGGTACCGAAGTACAATAGGGCACGTAAGTGCAATCAGGGGTACCGAAGTACAATAGGGCACGTAAGTGCGATTAGGGGTATAATTATATAATAATTTACTACTTGATTATAAAATACAAATACATAAGGAAATCAAATTATATAATTTAATTACTATGAACTTACATCGACACTATCACGAAGGAGTACGATCAACTAATCCATAACTTTCGCCTTCCCTTGATTTAAATCCGGTTGAGATCTATCTTGATATAGATAAATAAATTCAACCAATATAGTAACTAGCCTATTCAATCAATCAAAATTCACATGTTAACAAAATTACACTATTGCCCTTACATTTTTTATTTCTTTTCAATTTAGTCCCTAAGTTCAATAAATGAAATTCGTGCAATTCCATCCCTATCCCAACCTAGATAAATTTCATATAGGTCCCTATCAACTCATAAAATTCATTATTTCATAATTTACACCATGAACTTTTCACATTTTTCAGTTTAACCCCTAATTGACATTTTCAACAAAATTCACTTTACAAAAGTTGTTTATCTAACAACATATATTCATTTTCTTCCACCAAACATCAAATTCACATTATTTCATTCATGGTAACACCCTAGACTTTTAACAATTTTGCAAATTAGTCCCTTGGCTTGCTAGATTAAGCTACAATGATTTCAAAAACTTAAAAATCATTACAAATGGAGTTAAAATTCATACCATGCAATCCCAAAAGTTCAACCGAACATTCAAGCTCCAAAAATGTGGTTTTCCAAGCCTAATTTTGGTGGAGAAGAAAGCTCATGAAGATGAGCACTAAATTTTCTTTTATTTGTTTTATGATTATTTTACTAATTACCATTTTAACCATAATTTTTAACCTTTAAAAATTCACTAAACCAGGCCCAGTTTTGTCCATTAACCATATCAGTGGTATAATTACAACATAAAACCTCCAACCATTTAAATTCATAGCTAATAGCTCCCTTTAATTTATAGAATTCATGTTTTGCACCTTTTGCAATTTAATCATTTTTATCAAATTAAGCATGCGAACTGTAAAATCTCTTAACAAAATTTTTATACGATACTACTAACATGCTGTAGACATTAAAATAATAAATAAATAGATATTCACACATCGAATTTGTGGTCTCAAAACCACTGTTTCGATTCCAGTTAAAACAGGCTGTTACAATGTAACAAGTTTCGATATACAGTAAAGGTATTTGCATCAACATGTTGTTATGATCTTTCTCCTATCACTTTCCCAAGCTTTCATTAAATGTGCTCATAACAAACCAGAAAATAAGAATTGACCCTCAAGGTATTCAAATTAATATTCCCTCTGTATATACATGTAACACAAAGTCTTCATTTTCGTATATTAACCCTTATTAACCTGATGCAGACTCAAGTACAGATACATGGATTAAGTCCCTAACACTCTACAGTATGCACATAAGTGATAATCGGGTACAAATGCACTGATATCCCGTAACACTCCATAATGTGCACATCTAGTGTCAAAATAAATCATACCGAAGTGCGCGAATGAATTGTTGCAAACAACCAGAATTATTTGTCCCAATTTGCCAAAATGATTCCTTTAACACAAAAAATCCTAAAACATACCAACTATACTTAAAACTGTAACAGCCCTTACCTGTATTCAACGCTAGAATAAGGTACGAGGCATTACTAGAACACATACATTTGCATACATATTAAACCAAGTTACAAAACTTCATTCAAATTAAGGTTTTCCAAATTGTTAACATGTTTTTATAAATCTTCACATTATAACTCAAAATACTATAATTATAACAAATAGGGCCTACGAGACCCGATACTTACTCATGTAATTCAATGCTTAATTTCCATTTCATTTCATTCACAATTTCTCATGTTCACAATTCAAATCAATTTCTCAATCCAAATAAACATTTTAGTACCACAATAATTCTTTTAATTTAAAAACATATCACTAGTAACTTTCATTTAATTTACGTACAATTCAATATCATTAAGTTCAATACTAATATGTATTCACCATTTAACTCAACATTTATCGATTTTACCATTCATTAACACATTTATAAAATTCTTATTATTGCAATGCAAACATCATTTAAGCTTTAAATAGCAACATCGAATCAACTCATCATCTCTTCAAGTGTGAATTTAGCATTTCATTTCCTTTCCACACCCATTTACTACGAATATCACACAAAACAATAACATATCAAATATAATTCACAATTTATATAAAAATATTGCTATTATTTACACATAACTTACCAACATGGGTCACTCCATATACCATTCATGGCCTTACTTCATACCAAAT
>JABFAF010279737.1:4634-24115 GCA_013677275.1 Gossypium schwendimanii | reverse complement strand
GATAAGACAACTAAGTTGAGGAATGATATCTCTTCCTTCATTCAGATTGATTTAGAGACCCTATATGATTCATGGGAGAGGTATAAGGACTTATTGAGACGGTGCCCTTACCATGGGTTACCTTTAAGGTTACAAGTTCAAACCTTCTACAATGGTTTGAATCCCTTAATTAGGCAGTTGATCAATGCAACAGCTGGTGGAACCCTGAATAATAAAACACCCGAAGCGGCTTATAAATTTATAGAGAAGATGACACTGAATAATTATCAGTGGCAAGTCATGAGGACGAAGTTGATGAAAGCAGCCGGTGTCTTTAATTTAGATGCGTTCACCATGTTATCAAATCAGGTAGAAAAATTAAATAAGAAAATTGATGGTTTATATGTTTCTACATAGGTACATCCGGTAATTCAATGTGATACGAATGGAAGAGGAATGAACAATCTAGAATGTTTACCCTACGGTCCTAGCACAGAGAACGAACAAATCAATTATATGGGTAATAATTCTAGGCCTCAAAATAACCCTTATAATAATACGCAGGGAGGAACCATCCCAATTTCTCTTGGGGTGGTCAAGGAAATCAGAGAACACAACCCCGTCCAGGCTTCAACAACAACCTTACCAGCAAGAGAAAAAGTCGAACATCAAAGAGATGTCAACGAAGTTTATCTCGGTGTTAGAAACCTATTTTCAAAACACTGAAGCAACACTTAAAAATCAATAAGCATCGATTCAAGGGCTCGAGATCCAAATAGGCCAACTTGCTAAGTTAATCTCAGAACGAATACAAGGTAATTTCCCTAGCAATACCAAAACTAACCCAAGGGAGCAACTTCATACAATTATTGTTCGAGATGAAAAAGGGTTAGTTAAATCTGAATTAGAACCGAGGCATGAAAGTGTGGTAAGTAACGATAAGGTTGAGGTAAGCCAGAATAAGCAAAAATCAATTGGTAAATAATATAAACCATGAGTGTCATATCCTAATGCGACAAAGCGAGACCACACAAACAAACAATTTGGTAAATTTCTTAAACTTCTGAAAAAAAATACATATTAACTTACCATTTATTGAAGCTCTTTCGCAGAGGCCCAATTCCATTAAATTTTTAATGGAGCTTCTGGCGAACAAAAGGAAGTTAGATGATTCGTTGACTGTGGAGCTTAATGCAGTTTGCTCAGTCATACAACAAAATAAACTACCCAACAAATTGAAAGATCTATGGAGTTTTACTATTTCTTTTTTAATTGGTAGTTTGAATATTAATAATGCTTTGGTGAATTTAGGGGCTAGTATTAATGTTATACCCTATAAAATGCTTAAGCAATTAGGTCTTGGGAAACCCAAACAAACTAGGATGAGCATTCAATTAGCAGATAGAACCATTAGATTTCCTAGGGGTATTACTGAAGATGTTCTTGGAAAAATTGATAAATTCGTATTCCAGTTGATTTTGTTGTTTTAGGCATGGATGAGGATAGTGACGTACCTTTGAATTTAGGTTAGCCCTTTTTAGCAACTGCTAGAACTATAATTGATGTTGGTACGGGTGAGTTAGTACTTCGTGTACGTGATGAAATGATTACTCGCCAAGCTCGTGATTTTGTTAAGACATCTAATGATCAAGATGATTTTACAAGTTCTGTTAATATGAGTAACCATGTGGCTCAACCTTCTTTGTAGGAAACCCCTAGAAAAAATGCAATGGAGCCATGTTCCCATCAATACGACAGAACGACTCATAAAGAACAAATGTTACAAATCGATGAACTGGATGAATGGCGGACACATGTCAAGGAGAAATAGGAAAAGCACAATGAAAAGCCAAAGCGACGCCATGATGAGCATGTGGATAGAACGAACCAATTTAAGGTTGGAGGCAAGGTACTGCTAGATAAAAGGATCCTCGAATTCTCACATCAAAGCTTGATGCAAAAGGTCAAATCCCTTTACAGTACTGAATGTCTTCCTATACAGTACAGTCGAGGTAACTCATTCTGAATTTGGCACATTTAAGGTAAATAGTACTTGACTTAAACCTTATTTTGATAACAGAATTGATAACGAGAAAGAAGAATTTCAACTTCGTAAACCACCGTGACCATACGAATACGAGGTAAGTCGAGCTTAGACTTTAAATTAACATTGCTAATTTTCTTAATTTTATTTCATGTTATTTTTAAAATTAATTAATTTTAAAAATTAAAAAAATAGTGTTTTGACCCACACGACCTAGACACATGGCCATGTCCTCAGCCATGTAGATCCTAGGACTTAATTTTTTTTTTTAAATTCGAAGGTTACATGGCATAAAATAGTCTATACGGCCGTGTCATGGCCTAGATGCACGGGTGTGTCCTAGGCCGGGTCAAACCTGGAGCTATTTTTTTCCAACTTTAAATCAAGTCAGAGAGTTACACGGGCAAGGCACACAGCCGAGCCATACGGGTGTGGGAGAAGCGAAGGACAGTACACGCGACCGTTGTTGACTAAAGGCATTAGAGTTGATTCGAGTAAAATTTACGTAGTTGTTGACTAGAAACCACCGAGAAACATATCTAAAGTTAGAAGTTTTTTGGGATTAGCTAGCTATTATAGAATATTCCTCAAAGGGTTTTTAAATATAGTTACACTGATGACGCGGCTATTACAAAATAGTTTGAATGGTCCGATAGATATTAATAGAGTTTTACCTAGTCGAAAGCACTGTTGACCAAAGAACCAGTTTTTGTTCAACCTGAATCGGTTAAATAATTTGTGATTTTTAGTGATGCATCTTTAAATGGTTTACATTGTGTTTTCATGCAAGAAGGCAAAGTAATAGCTTTCTGATTAACTATAAACGTAACATATTTTTATCTCATTCTTTATGCGTTTTTGGATGATTAATTATACAAATTAGTGAATTTGATGCTTGTATTCCTTTAAATTCATGTTTTTATACTGAAGAGAGCATTTCAGAGTGAAAGGAGTAAAAAAATGAGCCAAAATCAAACAAATAGAGTTGTTTTTAGTATCCATACGGGCTAGCCACACGCCTATGTGCTAGCCCGTGTCGATATTGCACCCTGCTTCCCAAATATGCTGAAAAACCCAATTTTTAGGCTTTTTAAACATTCTAAAGTCTGTAAATACCAATTACAAGAAGACATAAGGGGGCAATTAGAGAAGATTGAAGAAAACACTAGAAGAATGCCATCAGAATCAACTAGGAAGTGGATCTCCCTTAAGATCGAAGACCTTCATTTAATTTATTTTGAAGTTTTATTGAGTTTCTTTGTGTCTTGTGGTTATCCTAACTTTCAGATGTTTCTATTCATGATTATGAACTAAATTCCCTAGATACCTAGGGAGGATGAAATCTATGATGACTCTTATTATTTAATTTCTTTTTTTACGCGATAAATACTTGATTCTTGTCTTAATTATTTATGCTTATTTTGTGTTTTAATATTTTTGGGATATTGATTCATGTTTACTGTACTTATTTTAGTGGAGCAAAAGTCCCTGTTTAAGAGTAGATCTAGCATAATTGAGTGGAGTTGCATGAAATCCTAGAAATAGGACGACATAAATCTACCGAATTAGAGTCAAATCTAATAGTGGAATCCATAGATCGAGTTAATGTGATGATAGGGGTATTAATTAGAAAGATATTTCAATTAATCAACCTAGATTCAGTTGTTCTTACTCCTGAAAGAGATATTAATATAATTTAGGGATTTCTACTGATCAAGACACAAGTGAATAAATCGCCTAATTCAGATTCATAATAATAGGTGAAGTTTAGATGGTTTCTTTCCTGTGTATTTTCTACCTTATTGGTTATCTTCGATTATTTTCCTATTTCATTCTCTGTTGCGTTCTTAGTTATATTAGTTTGGGAATTTCAGATTAAAAACAATCACTCCAATTTTTTGGCTAAATAATAGAAAAACGTTAGTTACTAGTACTTTTAGTCCTTGTGGATATGATATTTCCTACTCACCGTAGCTATACTATTGTTTAATAGGTGCGCTTGCCTTTGTCATATTTATAGTTAGTTCAGTGATCATCACTTATGCTTCTAGATAGTTAAAGCCACACAAAAAGAATAATCTGACACATGACTTAGAGTTGGCAGCTATTGTGTTTGCATTAAAAATTTGGCGACACCATTTGTTTGGCGAAAAATGTCATATATTTACCAACCACAAGAGTTTGAAGTATCTGATGTCACAGAAAAATTTGAATCTAAGAAGCATAGATGTCATAAAAAGCGAATGTAGTTGCTGATGCTCTGAGTAGAAAATCTTTATTGGCTCTACAAGCAATGAATACACGACTAAGATTATCTAACAATGGTTCGATCTTTGCTGAGTTGAAGCTAGACCATTGTTTTTACATCAGATCTGTAAAGCTTAGAAGTGTGAGGATGATTTGTTAGCTAAACAGGCACATTGTGAGTCGACTTCTGATTTAGAATTTTAGGTAGAACCTAATGATTGTTTATTGTTAAGAGGTAGAGTTTGTGTACCAAAAAATCCAAAGCTCATTTAGAGAATCTTACATGAAGCTCATAGTGGTAGCTTGTCTGTTTATCTTAGAAGCAATAAAATGTACAGTGATTTGAGATAGATCTACTGGTGGCCGAGAATGAAATGCGAGATTTTTTATTTTGAATCAAGATTTTTGGTATGTTAGCAAGTTAAAGCTAAACATTAGATACCTTCAGGACTATTACAACCAGTGATGATATCAGAGTGGAAATAAGATAGAGTTGCTATGGATTTTGTATAGGGTTTGCCCTTGTCACCAAGAAAGAAAGACGTCATTTGGGTTATCGTTGATCGTTTGAAGAAGTCAGTACATTTTATTTCGACACATACAGATTTTTTTCCCTTGATAGATTGGCTAAGTTATATGTCTCTGAGATTATCAAATTACAATGAGTGCTAGTCTCCATTAATTCCTTTCTTCAACCGATTGTGAAGAAAAGAAAGCCATTTTAGTGAAGCTAGGTTTCAACAATTTTAAGTGGTCTAATTAGGTATATATTTCAATCCGTTTTTTATGATTTATACGTTTTCGGGATCGTTGTAGCTTAATCTAGCTAGACCAGGGACTAATTTGTGAAACTTTTAAATTATTAGGATTTTACCATTGATGAGCATGCTTGAATTTTGAATTTTGATGATAGAAAATGAATGATTGTTGTTAGATAAACAACTTTTTTGAATGGTTTTCTGGTGAAATTATCAATTAAGGGCTAAATTGAAAATAGAAAATATTGTGTGGTGAAATTATGAATTTATGAAATATATGGGCTGCTAGTAATATGAATAAAAATCAGCTAGGCTTGGGTAAGGTTTAAATTGCATGAATTTCATTTTTCGAGCCTAGGGACTAAATTTCAAAGAAATTAAAAGTTAAGGGCAAAATGGTAATTTTGCCAAAATATGTGTTGGGCTAAATTTAATGATATATATTAAATTGAGTTAAATTTATCCGTATAGACCCAGTCAAACCTCGTACAGAGTTAGATCGATACGAAGAGAAAATCTTGGATTAATTGCCTCTGTATCTATGTATACTCGTTAAGGTAAGTTTGTGTAATTAAATTGAGTATTTATATGTTTTAATTGAATTATATGTATGTGATTTGTATAATTGCCATGTATAAATACCGTTTGCATATCCAATGACGAACGACAATTACCGAGCCTCGTTTGAACCTTAGGAATCCGTAGGAAACAAATGACATGTCATTAGGGTTATCGATTTGGTAGAGGTCCTGCATGTGTTGCGGACACACCACAACTCGTATGAGCTTACCAATTTGCAGCTCATAAGAGCTTACCGATTCTTACCTCGTATGAGCTTACCAATTTATAGCTCGTATGAGCGTACATGTACATGAATTGGCGGATTATAGTCTAGCACACTATGTGTGAGCTATCGGGAGTATCCAATGATATTCTAAATGCCTCAACAGGTAATTTTCTATTACGAGACGATAATACGAACTATTACAGGTGTATACATGAAACACATGGAAGTGATATTACATGATATATTGAAACATGAAATGGATACTACATGTATATGAAACTTGCTTAGTTGTTATGTTCATCCATGCTGATTGGCTATTATATGTGTTTCACGTGGCTAATATGTTGGTGAATATGTACTTAGGCACTTGACCAAGTTGTGTTTGGATGTGCATTGTTTACTTACCTAATATGTGCTTAAACAGTAAGTTAAATTCTATATGAACTTACTAAGCTTAAATGCTTACTCAGTGTATTTTTTCGTGTTTCATAGTGAATCAGAAGCTCGTTCGGGTTGCAAGCTTGTCGGAGCTATATCATACTATCCATTGGCTCATTCGATACTTTTGGTTGGTTAATTTTGGTTATAATGGCATGTATAGGTTGTTTTGGCTAATGTTAGCCTATGTGTTTTAGCCTATGTGTTTTGGTTATGGATATGACCATTTGATTGATTTGCGTTTTGTCCTTGTGTTGGTGAAATGGTATATTTTGATGTGTATATAAGTTGTCTTATATGGTTGAGGTACGGCTTGTTATGGTAGAGTAACCGAAGGTAAAATGGTGGTTTGAATATGCACTTTGTGTAAGCCTTGAATAGTTGTGAATCGGTACTTGTTTGAATGACTTATTTGGTGTTTTTAGTGCACAAGATATATGTGAATTATATGACCATTTGGAGCTAGTTTTTGTATGTCATATATGGTACATTTTGGTATCTTTTTAAAGGGTAAATCAAGTGGCATAATATAGCTTAGTTTTGGTTAAGCCTTTGTTGGTTAAACAATCAAATTGTGTTTATACTTGCACATGTTTATGATTTGTCATTTAAGGTGCCTAAGGGCATATTTGTTGTATGGGAATATAGTACATGTTTAAAGCTTGATTTTGCTTGTTTTGGATGCATTAATATGGCTTGTTTATATGCACAATGTTGAGTGTAGGTTGATGCCAAATTGGGTGAGAAATAAGGCTTGTAAAATAGCCTATTTTCTTCCTCACAGGTAGAGACATAGACTTGTGTCTCAGCATGTGTGATACACGGGCAAGTGACACGGCCGTGTGTCCCCTGTAGTTTTCAAAGGGTTTCAATTCAGGCTGTTACATGTCATAGCACATGGCCTAGCACACAGGTGTGTGAGGTTACTTCGAAGGGTACATGACGTAGCACACGAACGTGTGGCTTGGCTGTGTGACCAAGTCAAAGAGTTAGACGAGCACGGACACCGACACAGGCTGGGACACAACCATGTATCCCTATTTTGAATGCCCACACGGCCTAAGACACAGGTGTGTCACCTAACCATGTGAGTCACACGGCCTGGCCACACAAGCGTGTGACCCCTACAGCTTTGAAATTTTTTTAATGTTTTTCGAAAAATTCTTTGACTTTCTGATTCAGTCCTAACTTATTTCTAACACGTATTTTGGGCTTTGAAGGATCGTATAAGGGATAGTATGTATGATTTTGATTGGTTTTGAAGTGATTATTAATATTTTATAAATTGTTTGAAATTGTTGTCTGTTTGATTTGTAATCATCAGTAATGCTCAGAAACCCTATTTTGGTGACGAATTTGAGTTAGGGGTGTTACACCCTTTCAGACTGGCCATCATTTTAGGGAAGATAACCCGTACTCAAAGTAAGCTTTGATCCCAAAGCTTCTTGTAGAATTTTCCAAAACCTTGAAGTAAACCTTGGATTCCTATCCAAAGTATTCAAAACTCGAATCCCATGAAGACGAACAATTTCAGCAACATACAGCTCTACCAACTTCTGTAATGAATAATTGGTTCACATAGCTATGAAATGCGCACTCTTCGAAAACTGATCAACTATAACCCATACTGAATCTTTCCTTGAAGGGTCAATGGCAAACCAAAAAAGAATCCATAGTAATCCTCTCCCACTTCCATTCAAAAATCGCAATAGGTTGCAATAAACCTGAAGGAAGCTGATATTCAGGATTCACCTTTTGACAAACCAAACATTGAGACATAAAATCCATAACATCACGCTTTAAACCAGGCCAACAATAAACCTCCTTAAGACTGTGATACATCTTCCCACTTCTGGGATGCATAACATAAGGGCTACTATGCTCCTTGGTAAGGATCGCTTGTCTTAAATCGACATCTTACGACACACACAGTCTTCCTCAAAAATTCAAGATACCATCACTATCACTATCAACATCAAAATCTCCCTTAATACCTTCTTCAACTTGTCGAATCCTTTTTAACAATTCTCCATCTAACGGTTGTTCTCCTTGATTTGTTGTGACAAAGTTGGCCTTACTTGAAGTTGAAGTTCAACACATAAACCTCCCTCACTAGCTAAACTCAAGTGTGCAAACATAACTCTTAATTCTGTCATCGACTTACTACTTAACGCATCAACAACTACATTCGCCTTGCCAGGATGATACTCTATTACACAATCATAATCCTTTAACAATTCAATCCGATGTCTTTGCCTCAAATTCAACTCCTTTTGGGTGAGGAGGTACTTAAGGCTCTTATGATCAATTTAGATCACACACTTTTCTCCATAAAGATAATGTCACCAAATCTTTAGCACAAACACCATAGCAGTTAACTCCAAATCTTGAGTAGGATAATTTCAATCGTCCATCTTTAACTGCCTTGAAGCATAAGCCACAACTTTACCCTTTTGCATCAAAACGCAACCAAGTCTCGAATACGAAGCATCATTATAAACTGCAAAATCTTTCCCAAGTTCCGGTTGAACCAACATTGGTGCCTTAGTCAAAACTGCTTTAAGCCGATCAAAACTCTTCTGCCTTTCATCAATCCATTGAAACACAACGATCATCTGAAGTAGTTTCGTTAAATGTACGATAATGAGAGAAAAACCTTCAACGAACCTACGGTAGAACCAGCTAAACCTATGAAACTCCTAACTTCAGTAACACTCCTAGGCAGCTTCCATTCTAAAATCGCCTCTATTTTCTTAGGATCCACTCATATCCCTTCTGCCGTTACAACATGACCTAAGAATGTCACTTCCCTAAGAAAAAATTCACACTTACTTAGCTTCGTAAACAATTGTTTATCTCGAACAATCTGCAAAACAACCCTTAAGTGCTCGTTGTGATCTTCCTCAGAACTAGAATATAACAAGATTTCATCTATGAAAACAACCACGAATTGATCCAAATATGAATGAAACACACGGTTCATCAAATCCATGAACGTGGTAAGAGCATTATTCAACCCAAATGACATCACCAAGAACTCATAATGCCCATAACGAGTCTTAAAAGCAGTTTTCAACACATCCGATTCCTTTACCTTTAATTGATAATACCCAAATCTAATATCAATCTTCGATAATATTGTTGCACCTCTAAAATGATCAAACAAATCATCGATTCAAGGCAAAGGATACTTATTCTTAACAATTAACTTGTTCAACTACCTATAATCAATACACATCCTCATCGTACAATCTTTCTTCATTACAAACAAAATCGGTGCACCCTACAAAGATACACTCAGTCGAATAAACCCTCTATCCAACAATTCTTGCAACTGAATCTTTAACTCCTTGAGCTCTTTTAGTGCCACGCGATAGGGCACAATGGACACCAGTGCTATACTAGGATAAAGCTCAATTCCAAACTCCACTTCCTGATCCGAATGCAAACCCTGTAACTCTTCAGGAAACTCGTCAGGAAAATCCCTAATAGTGCAAATATCTTGAACTCTTAACTCATTACTGATAGAATTCATCACATAAGCCAAATAAGCCTCACAACCTTTACTTACCAACTTCTCAGCCTTCATAGCTGAAACCACATTAAACATGAAACCTGGTCTTTCACCCACTACAACTATTTCCAAACCTTCACTATCCCTCAAGGTAATTCACTTAGTCTCAAAATCTACTCTATCCTTATGTTTAGTTAACCAATCCATTCCAAGTATCACATCAAATCCATCAAAAGGCAATTTCATGAGACCAACAAAGAAAACATGTCCTTGAATCAAAAGAGGACACCTATGAAAAACTTTATTTACCACTACACTATCACCAAAATAACTAATAACAGTCATAACAGAACCAATAGTCTTAACAGGAATCCCTAACTTACATTTCAATTCACTCAAGATATAAGAATACGTCGATCCAAAATCAACTAAAGAAAACAACGGAGTAGACTGCAAAATAAAAGTACCTACTATAACATCAGTCGGATCTTGATCCTTCAGCACCCTAATAGTATAAACTCGAGCTAGACCTCTAGATTCAACCTATTTAGCAACAGTATGAGCAATAATCTATTGCCCACTCGATCTCCCATTACCTCTACTACGACCACGGCCTCTAATAGGCATAGTAACAGGTGTCGAACTCTGAGTATGCAAAACCTCAACTCTTAGTGGACAATCCCTTAAAAATGTTCCTTTGAACCACATTTAAAACATCCACTAGTCAACTTGTGACACTCTCCAAAATGCATGCGCTCACAATGAGTACAAAACGCCATCCAAAACTACCCACTAAGCCACTGGCACTAACCAAGGTATCACTTTGTTGCCTAAACTAACTCAGTCGAGTCCCACGTCTCGTACTTCTACCAAAGACATGACTACCATGCCCTCTCTTGGATGGTCGACCTAGTGCACCATCAGAAACTCTCTTGCAGGAATCAGTAACCATCAAATGAGGCGACTCAACTAAGGTCTCTTCCATAGCCTAAGCTTTCTGAACCAACTTATCGAGCATCTCTATGGGCTAAGCTACTAAATAAACCTGAATCTTATGGTTTAACCCAAAATAGAACCTCTTGAAATAATCCCTCTCAAACGGAACCATCTTAGGGGCATACTGAATAAGTTGCACGAATTCTACCTCATAATCAGCCAAAGATAACTCATTTTGAACTAAGTTTAAAAATTCGCGCTTACGAGCCTCCAAGTTCTACTTGCCCATATACTTCCTCTTAAAAGCCTCTAGGAAGTAACTCCAAGTCAATTTATCAGTAGCAGTACCTCTCTTGACTATATTCCACCAATGGTGGGCTTTACTGTCTACTAAGGACACAGCACAATCCAACTTCTCCTCTTCAAAACAGGACATCTGCTCGAGGATCCTTTCAACTCCCTCCAACCAGTACTCAGCTATGGTTGGATAAGTGCCTTTCACTCCAGAAAACTCTTTACACCAACACCCAAAGACGTTCAAGTGGCAAACCGCGATTAACTGGTGCCAGATTGGTAGGTGCAGGTGTAGGGTTACCACCAACAATTCGTTGAAATGCTCCTATCATGGCTTCCATCAGAATGCCTACACCCTCATCAGTGATGTTCACTCTAGGCGGCAGCATAGGAGGTGCAGAGGATGTACCATCCTCTTGAGCGATAACTCTTACATTAACATGTCTAGCAAGCATTTCTAATTAATCTAGCCTACAAACAAACAAGTAAACTATGTGAGTGGCGAGAATGATCCAAGTCTCATTCTTGTAAGAAAACTTTAGGGTTAAAGGAAATGTGTTACCGTTCCTACACATATCACAAACAAGAAACATTTCATGCATTTCATTCTAAACATTTCGAATAATTCTAAGAATAGAGGGGAAATTTACTCTCATGAGTTTCGAAACTCTAAACACATCAATAACCTAGGTCCACGAGTTATTGAAGCTAGGCTCTGATACCACCCAATATAACACCCTATACCCGGCCCGAGCACCAGGCCCGAATGCTATATGCCACATCATCGTCTCGTCTCATTCCTATTAAACAAGAAGCTAGATTCAAGTAAATCGATCATATTTTGTTTAGCCAAAATATTTTAATATGTTCAAATGGTTAATCATCAGTATTACATGAAAAATCTTTCGTTAATCATCACACAAATAGCCAATATCATGTATATGGTCCAATAAAAAAACTTCACAAAAATGTCTGTAAGTATCGATACTGATAATCAGGTATCGATATTTTCCTATAGTGGTATTGATAGCACTTAAAAAAATTATACCAATTGAGCATTTTGTTTCTCGAATAAAAAACCCACCTGTCAAAAATTATCTGTACCTTTAAACCAAGTATCGATATTTTTTCCCCGAGTATCGATACTTGAGAAAGGGTATCGATACCAAATCTTTACTTTGTTTCCTGTATGTTTTAGTTCACTGAGTTATCAATTTTTAAGGCCCAATATCGATACCTCTGCTACTAAAGCTAAAATTATAGCATAGGAATGCAAATAACTCATCTCGAATAGTTCCTAAACCACATGCATCAAGTATTAAGTTCGATAATCATTCATCCGGCTTAAGCGATTGCATAAAATACCAAAACCATGTCTGAACCATTGTCATCATGCTAACATCAATGACTAAGTATTCTAACATTTAATAACATGAAGTTCACATAAGCAAGCTCAAGTGTCCAAAAATCAACAACTCAAATATATTATACCATATTGTCTATCTCATCAAACCAAATAAGAATAATAAAACACCTATGAAGAATCACCAAACTTCCTTGGATCACTCCCTTGGAAACCACACTGCCCACATTGTGACGTTACTAATCTGCAAATGTTAAAATGACTGAATGAGCTTTTGCAAGCTCAGTGAATGAATAGAATAACCACAGCATAAACATGTCATCATGCAACACGACCAGTCATTCATCCACAAATAGCACATTCTTAAGTCTAGCATCACTTAATATTAAAACATGCATAGTTTAGGAGTCTTTTTGTAGCACATATACAAAATCATTCAAGCATAAAACATATTCCAAACAATTATATAACATAAGATAAAATGAGATATGATGGCACTTGGATTATAAAACAAGTAGTGAGCTCTATCATCACACATTGGATACACGGATCTACTTAAACCACATAGACTTTTAGAGACAAACATGTCCCAAAAGTGGAACTTATAGCTAACACACTCCTTATTTCCCCCCACATGTCCCACTGAATGGAGCTTTAGGGCACATTCCCTTATCCCTCCAAACATTTTCCAAGGCCTCAACTCCCAAAACCTCTACATATAAGTGAGTACTCACAATCCTATGGCATACCAACTATATTCAATGGTTCCAAGACCACAAGGAAAAAATATTTGAAAGACAACACATATTACTTACCGATTACACTACCACTGCATATTAGCATCTTTCGTAAAACACTAGCATAGTCATATAACATATATAACATACAATTATTACATGTATATTACTACACTTTACACAATAAGCACCATATCCATATTTCACATACCATGCATATTATATAAGCATAAGACAAGTATAGTTCAAGGTTACATCTAACTCGTGTTTACAAGTAGCAATTCCATACACGCAGCACTTTATGCTTTTGTTAAAAACCAAAAGGTGAACTAATGTTATCTAACTCGTAGTAGTCTCTAATGAATCCAAAGCTTAACACATATAATTACACAATAACCACAGTCAAATATCAACCAAATATTCACTCAAACTGACTAAAACACAAGCTTTAAGCCAAGTCCCCATGTAACTTAAACTATTAAAACAACAAATTTTATATACTAATATCTCAATCTATAGTCAACCTTTCTGAGTAAAATCAGTTCCATTCATCTAATTATTCATCTACATCTAATTCGCAACCTTCAAATTAGACAAACCTACTCAGTTTATGGTATCGACATTTTTCGACATCTTTTAGGCAATTTTCGTAAAATTAATTAAAACATGAGAAATAATTAACGAAACTTTAGGATAAGTTTGAAAACCTTATAATCATGCTAAAATGAGTTGAAAAATACTTTTAAACAAAGTTTTTATGCAAAATCCTGAAATCTACCATTAATGGCTCGATTTTCATCTTTAATTTAAAATATGAGATTTGAGGGCTAATAATTTAGTTCTGGAGTCTAAATAGCATTAAAAAATTATGAATACAAGAATGATTACCTTTGGTGGAAAAATGAATGAGTTTTGACAAAAATCCAAAAACTCTACATTTGAAGATTATGATGAAATCTATAAAGCTTTTGGGTGTTTTTATTGAAGGTTTATGGTAAATAACTTAGGAATGGTAGAAATTCAAGGTATTGAGATTTGATAATAAAAAATCAATAGAAATAGTTAGGGAAGACCAAGGGGCCGCATAAGCTTAAAGGGAATGAAGAAAACGTGAAAACTGTAGGTGAGGTGGCTTTTAGGTTCAATTTTAAAAACTGGTTAAATTGCCACATAAATGCTCACTATTTTGACTTTGTTATAAATTAGTTCCTTTTTCAAAATTAATGGTTTCTTGAACACTTTTTAAAAAATTAATTTGATAGTTAAGATGCCATAGATGAAAACACAATCAAGTACCAATCTTACGAAATTTTGAGCTCATGTAGGCCAAAATTTCTAAAATACCCCTAAAATTCCTAAGCCCTATTTTAGGGTGTTACAACTAGATTTTTTTTTTTTGAGGATGGAGGTTTACTTGTGGAATTACAAGTGCAACCTACTCTTTCGGAGGAGATTAAGTTGAAACAGTTATTAGATACATCTTTAACACCTTATTTGAAACTCATCGAGGAAGATAAGACTTCAAATTTTGCTTTTAATTTTGAGGGAGTTCTGTGCTACCGTGGGAGATATTGTGTACCTTCAGATTTTTAGTTGATGATGTCCATTTTGAGGGAAGTGCATAGTAATCCTAATGTTATGCATCCTAGAGGAAGTAAAATGTATCGAGATTTTGTAAGCAGTATTGGTGGCCAGGACCTAAACGTAATCTGACTCACTTTGTGGCAAGATGCTTGACATGCCAACAAGTCAAGGTCGAGCAACAATTTCCTTCTGGTTTGCTCCAACCTCTTTAGATTCCTTATAGGAAATGGAAGCGTGTCACTATGGTCTTTGTTAGTGGGCTACTTTTGACGCCTTCTAAGAAAGACTCCATCTGGGTGATTGTTGACTGATTGACTAAGTTCGCCCATTTTCTTCCATTGCGTACTGACTACTCATTATCAAGGCTGACGAGATTGAATATATTTGAAAAAGTGAGACTTTATGGGGTACCAGTTTCTAACATTTCTGATCGGGATCATCGTTTCATGTCACAATTTTGGAATAAGCTACATAAAGCTCTAGGTACAAGGTTGAACTTTAGTACAGCCTTTCATCCACAGTCTGATAGGTAGTCTAAGAGGGTTATCCAGATTCTCAAAGATATGTTGAGAGGTTGCGTGATTGATTTTTGAGGTAGTTGGGAGGAACATTTTTCACTTGATGAATTCATATATAATAATAGCTTTCAATCAAGCATTTAGATGGCTCTATATGAAGCTCTTTATGAACGCAAGTGTAGGACACCTTTCTGTTGGACTGATTTGGGGGAGAAGAAAGTGTTAGACTGAATTTAGTGCAAGAGACTGAGAATACTGTGAGGATTATTTGGGATCATTTGAGAGCAGTGTCAAATCGACAAAAGTCATATTTTGATTTGAAGAGGAAGGATATAGAATTAAACGTTGGTGATCGAGTCTTCCTTAAGGTTTTACCAAGGAAGAAAGTGTTGAAGTCGCAAGAGGAAATTGAGTTCGAGATTTATTGGACACTATTGCATCGTTAAGAGAGTTCGATAAGTGCCATATCTGCTAGAGTTACCTTTAGATTTGGATCATATTCACGATGTTTTCCACGTGTCCTTGTTGAGACGCTACCGATCTGACCCTTCGCATATAGTTCTTGTTGAGGAGAGAGGTTCGTCCAGATTTTTCATTTGATGAGAAATTAGTACAGATACTTGTTCATGAGGTCAAAGTTTTTCAAAGGAAACAGATTCCACTTGTAAAGGTTTTGTGGAAGAATCACGGCTCTAATTAGGCCACTTGGGAGGCAGAAGATTCGATGCGACAATAATATCCTCATATTTTTCCATCAAGTAAATTTCAAGGATGAAATTTGTTTTTAAGGAGGGTAAATTTGTCACATCCCATATTTTATTATTGTTAGCGTAAGAATGAGAACAAGGAAGGAAGTGGTCTAGTGGTTTAATACTCTATAGCTATCTTAGTGGTCCTAAGTTCAAGTCCCCTTGTTCACACCTTTTGATTTAATTTTTTTAACATTTTTCCCATGTCTTTATTAAACTTTTCATCCACCCTATAGCTTTCATGTTTAAAAGGATTCCTTTCCTCCATTAAAGGTCAAACTTACCATAAGTTAAGGGAGCATGATCCCCTTTTTTACTCCATGTCTGCCTCTCTTACCATTTCATCTCACCCTTGCTATAGAAAAGGTTCATTGAACCTAGACCAATTTGACCAACCTCTCCTCTCACTCACCTACCTCTCATTGTCATCCCCTCCTCCCTCTCTTCCATTTCTTTTGTTCCTCTTCTCTCCTCACTTATTTTTTCTCTTTTTGCAAAACCACCACCCTTTTCTCTTTCCATATTTGCTTCCTTCCTCTACCATGACCAAAACTTTCACCACAAACCATTGTGCCTCGTAGCCACCGTTTATCTTCCTCTTTCTTTTCCTAGTCATCACTCACCACCGTCGTGAACATCCCTGCAAGGCACCACAAATTCTTTTCTCCTTCATCCATCTTCCTTTCATCGTAATATTTCACCTTTGTTTTGTCAAACCTCCACCATTTCTTTTTATTGCACCCTTCGTAGGACCGTTGCTTCACTTGTCACTGAACCATCGCCACTGATGGTTGAGTTTCTCCTCTTTTTCCCCTAATTTCTTTACCATTTTTTTATTTTGATTAATCTTATACCCTTTTCATTTTAATAACTCTTTTAGACCACCCAACTCTCCGATCTTGTGTCTAAATCAATCCACTATTTATCTCGAATTGATCAAGTGTGTAACTGTGGTTTATTTTATAATAAACTCATCCTCTTGGTGATTTCCTCTCTTGTTCGAATGGTATAGTGGCCATAGAAATTATTTTTATTTAATTATTTATGTATTAATACTATCATTTATGCTCTTTGAAGGACTAATTAATAATAATAGAAGAAATCCATTACTTTGGATCAGAGATCGTAGATTCGAGTGTGTAAACCGTGAGTAAGTGTTATGGTGAGATTTTTAGTGATCAAGCTATTAATAAGAAATATTTTTTGACGGATTCTAACCTATAAAGATCATTTGTGTGTTTAGATGCATCTTTCGAGTTTAGATCCAAAAAAAATCAATATTAGGGGATTGTGGCATTTTGGATCTACGAAAATGGAGTGGGTTCAATACGATTAGTTGTGTGTGATGTGTTTGTTTTTGTTATATTAATGATTTAATTATAATTAACTGTGAGTACATTAAGTATTCAAAGAGGAGTTGAAAAACTCATCAAAAGGTACCCAAGTAAGTGACTCTAACCGAGTACATTTTATGAAACGCATGATATGTGATGTGATTATTACTATGACAATGATGCATATGTAGATCTTATCCTCATGATATGTGATGCATGGCTTATGTGATACGTTTGATGGTTTAAACATGTGATATCTACAAATGAGTATGTTAATATTTAGATCTATAGTCTAATGTGAAAAGCATGTTAAACATGTTAAAGTGATTACTAAGTGATATGTGAGCAAGTTCACGTGTCAAAGTGTAAAAATGATTCATATGTGTTAAAAAGTGAAATTTTCATATCACATGCATGGGGTGGGATTTTATGAAAGGTGGAAGTAAGTGGTGTTTTTCTACAAATCATTGGTGGCTTGTCCACGAAGTGTTATTAGTGAGAGTTTATCTGCAAATCAGTGGTGGCTTGTCTACAAATGGTGATTCAGATGGATGAGTTCTGAGGAACTCAAATGTGGTGTGTAGCGGAGATGGGTAGGAAATTTTATAAATGTGCATTGTTTTAAAGTATGCATTCACATGTTCATGCATAAGTTTTAGTGGTAGTACTTATGATTAATATGATTATTGAAATTTGATTTGTATGTGATTTTATTTGTGTTGATCTCACACTAGGTCTTTTAAAGCTCAGCCACATTACTTATGTGCTTCAAATAATCCTCGTGGTCAGGACTCGAATGCGGTCATTGGCGAGGCTCTCAGGAATGGTTTTATATAAATATGTATTTTTATTATGTTTCAGACTTTTATGGACTTTATTAATGTTTGGAATTTATTTTATCTTAGACTATAGAACTGTGGCATGAGATTTTTAGACTATGGACATTTGGACTTTTTACATGAATTATACTTGGATTGAATAAATTGGACTTTTTCCTAATCAAACTAATTTCGTATATTCAATATAATAAATCTGAATTTAAAAAAACCACTAAGTTGATTTTTGACAAGTTCTCGAAATTATCCTCATCGTTTTTAAATGAAATAATAGCACCTGTTTTCAAAAATGATGAAACGTGTTTCAACTAAATATTTCACCATATCAATGGCCCATGTAATCGCTTAGATCGGGTCGTAACGTCTAGGCCCGGTTTGAGGGGTTACACTTTAGTTTTTATCTTTTCTTGTTTTTTAGATTTTATTTTTGTTCTTGTTATTTACCTTTGTGGAGAAATTACATTTTATAATTACTGTCAACTCTGTGAGGTTTCTGCGCTTAATTTCAATACAAATCATGCTTTTTCTAAACTCTATTCTTGAATTGTTCTTAATGTTAGTTCTTTCCATCAAGTTTATATCGTTTATTAGATCCATGATGAACTAATCCTCATGTAGGGATTAGCAAGTGGAGGTATGAATAATTAATTGTTTTGTCGGGATTTCTTAACGGAGGAGTTGTTCAGGAAAGGAAGAATCAAAACCCTAGGCCTGACAACCCTAGGAAGTCATCAAGGTGGGAATTAACCCAAATTTGTTATGGTCTATCCGTGAACACCTTAACCCTGAACTGTTCTAGACTGTGAGGTCGAAATCTAAGTAGCTCTTGTCAACTCAGCATTTTAGTGGAAGAATCAGAAGATCCTACTAAGGGTATTGATTAATTGCTTGAACAAGAAACCCGAGATGACAGTTGATTATGACTACCAAAGCGAGCTAATCACCAGTGCCCAGATTTGGTACATATTTAATTATTTCATTTTTCAATTATGTACTTTTCCTTTATTTCCTTTCTTATTATTTTTATATAGTTTATCAAAATCGTTCTTTTAAATATTTGTACTATAATTTAATTAAAGTACTAATTAGATCTATTTATGTTTAAATTAAAATTAATTTAGTTTTCACCTCGCTTGGGTATGATCCTCGGAGTACTTACCTACTCCGTTGTAACTATATTACAACTTCACCCGTATACTTGCAGATACCGCTTTTCACATCTTTTGTGCAGGATTTCTACTTTAGATTTTGGCACGTCCGGAGATGGTCAAAACCCAATATTGTATTTATCAACTCTTATTATATTATTATTTTATTCAAAATTTTTTATAATTATTAAGTATTTTCAGTTATTTAGGATTTT